>PVHX01002926.1:0-155043 GCA_004024805.1 Geosciurus inauris
GAGACACCCTGCCTCAGGTAAAACAGCCTCTACAGATCAGCAAGGGACAAGCAGCCTCTCTCTGCACACCTCTCTGCTTGCCCCTTCCCTTCCCAGGAAGGACAGTCCCAGGGAGCCAGCCCACCCAGCACACCTGCACACCTTCACCGTCACAGGTCTCGTTGCGGCAGAAGGTGGAGTAGTGGAACAAAACCCCCAAAGCACAAAGCTCCTGGGACGAAGGACAGGAAATGCGGGGGCAGTGGCCCGGGAAGCCAGCTCCTCTGGCAGACAGCACAGCTAGAGGAGCCAGCCACGCATCAAGGCCCCTCAGGGAAATGGAGGGGAGCAGCTGGGGTACACTGCTGCCCTCACTCGGGCACAGGGTGGCTGTGAGGGCTGGGGCCTGCAAATAGGGGCCCACTGTAGGTGTGAGCCCCAGAGTCACCGCAGGCTGCCTCCTAGGAAGCAAGCATGGTGATGCTTGAAATGCCCCCCACTGTTAATGAATTAGAGCACAAATACCCCTTAAATCAGCAGTGCCCACTCAGCCTCTGGCAGGCCTCCCAGCAGTTCCTAAAGGTCAGACCCAAACCAGCCCCTGCTGCCTGCTTCCTGCTGCCCAAGGGGAAGGCACGAGGCCCTGGAGGGGCACAGAAAGGCCCTCACTGGAGAGCCCTGAACCCTAGCTCTAAATCACCCACTCCAGACTGGCATGGCTGGTGCTCCTCTTGGCCCAGAGGCTCCTCTCCAGCTCAGAGCCTGGCCTCCCTCCCCGTGTCTTCACACCCGCTGTACACCATCCCCAAGCACCCCCGGCAAGCCCAGGCTGGGCTACCAAGCCTCCCTTGGGACTCCAGGGCCACTAGCTTATCGTCTCCACTCAAAATCCAAAGGTCCTGCAAAGGTCCTCCTGGCAGTGTGTGCCCTGCAGCACAGATGCTAGGCAGTGTGGGCAGACGGGTGCCACGTGAGGCGAGTGTGGAGAGCAGAGCACCCAGACCTTAGGCTACAGCCCGCACTCGTCAAGAAGCCCCACCCTGGCCTGAGGACAGGCGTGAAAAAGGAGGTAGGACCGCGGCTGGGGAACACCACACAGGCTGATCCCTGCGCACGGCCACTGGGGTCTAGCACCGGGACTGGACTCATTCGGGGAAGTACAATGAACGGTAGGGTCAAGACTGGGGATTTGGACATAGTAATGATGAAGGCACAAGCCCTTCAGTGACGGCACTGTCACACTCACCAATTACGTGACACACGTGTGGGGATGTGTGCATACGCACATGCTCAGCGTTATGTTTACTACAACACTGTTATTTAATATGCTGCGATGTGTTACTAAACACATCTGACACTGTTATACATGAAGTACTATTACAGATCAAACATCCACATGTGATACGTATGCTAGCTACGTATCAATCTCTTGATCTTAATATACGACACACACACATCTTCCTATGCAAGCATGTAGTTACTGCATCTTTGTGTTTGTCTCTTCCTGCACTTTCTTTTAGAATCAGCAAGTGTCTGTGCTAAGAACCACCTGCCTTTAAACACTGAGCCCAGCAGCTGCTTAGGGGGCACATAGTTTTGCAAGGCGGAAAAGTCCCGGAGGCTGGCTGCGTGACCACATGAACGCGCGCACACTGCAGAGCGGCACACCCACCGTGGCTGAGACAGCAAGCTGTCCACTGTGTTTCTTACCACCACTGAGAGTTCTCTCAATGCTAGTCACACACCCAGATCCAGCAAACGGCCCAACTGCTGGGCAGCCTGGCTTCTTGCCTCTCTTCGCCCCACCGTCACAGAGGCAAGGAGCTCTCTTCCCTCACTTACCTTTAAATCCCACCTCAGAAAACGAGGAAATGCACTGATTTAAACTCCCCAGCACAAGGAAACCACTTCCCACTCCTCTGCGGTCACCACTCAGCACAGCCTCCAGGATACGAAGGAGCAAGCGCGTGTTCGAGTCCTGACTACCCACACATGACCGTGGTGACTAAATGCAGCATCCCGCACGTGTGGCACACACCAGGGACACTCAGGATGTTCGGGGCAACGGTGCTGTCACCTGGACCAGGGCTGAGAAGCAACGTTAAGGTGACAGACGGTCCAGGGCTGGGCAGAATGCACTGCTCCCCTGCATTTCCCCATCGCCACGTCAGAAAGTGCAGCCGGCAGAGCTGCAGCGCAAGACCCAGGACTCTGAGCACATGGTTCTAGCATATTCTAAAAATGCAATTTACAGTTCAGCAATATCCTTTCCTTTTATGTAGTCACCACAACACAAACATGCCTCTTTGTTATTTCTAACTACATCTGCATGCAAAACACGCTCTGGCTAGGAAAATGTGAGTTCTGGGGAATCGAAGCCCATTTTTCAAATCTGAAAGAGATGGAGAAAGGAAAGGAGAAGATAAAGGTACATCTTATTCACATGCAAAAAAATGTAAATGAGAGCTGACTTCATTTCCTCACCCTCAAACTGAAAATGATGTATGTGACTTGTCCCTAAGTGCTTCCAGAATTTCTATTTCAGCTCTGTGACTGTATTGTACAACGAGATCCATCTTCGCCAAGTGCACATCATTGGCTTTGAGTGCTGAAGGAAACGTGAGCATCATGACTGGATGACACAGTGGCATTTTGGACGGGACAGGTATGTCTTCAGAATGTGGCCATCCTGCACACTATGGGACATTTGGTGGGAACTCTGGCTTCAACCCACTAGATGCTGTCACCATGACCCACCTCCCACACCCACTGTGACGACCCAAACCCATCTCCTTCACAGTCAAATGCCCCTGGGGCAGGACAGGGCAAGCCAACTGGGAATGAGCACGCCTGAGGGGACAGGCCTGCGCAGCGCTACTGGCCAGCTGCACATGGCAACGCAGCCATCACCAAGACTGGCTCTCCACATGCATGCAGCACAGTGATATGAACTGTGCCACCCCTCAAGGTACAGGCCCCGGTTCCACCCCAGGGCCCGGGGTCCCATACTCCTCCCACAGTCAACTCAGCAGAGACGCACACCATCACAGCCGACTGCCCCAGGGAGCAGGGCGCGCACCCTCATAACAGAATGAAATCAGGCTCCCTAACTATTAAACTGTCCCAGAATAAGCTAGGAATACCATTTTTAAAAGATAATAAATAAGAGAATTAATTCATTTTTTTTATTTGCTTGCATTTGTGATACTCAGCCTGTCCTTTATTCTCAAGGCAGTCATTAAAAAAAGTTTCTACCACATATGCAAATTAAATTGTTAGTATTTTTATCACTTATAACAACTGCTTACTTGTATTGCTGATCTATTTTTCCAATTTAGGTCTCTCAATATTAATAATATTGGAAAAACTTTAACAAAAAACACTCTTAGGCAACACAGTGACAAAATTTCACCAGCTACCTTTCTAATCACGGAAGAACAGTACCGCCCATTAGTGACCACATCAGAAAGACAGGCTACACCTTGAGTCACCGTGCTCTTTCCTGTATGTGGGTATCCCCAACTCCTCTTCAGGCCCTCAAGACAGAGAGAGGCTGCCCAGGGCATCCCCAAGTGGAGTCAGGCCAGGGAAAGCCAGGCCAGCCAGCGGAAACCGTTCCTTAGCACCTCTCCTATGGAAACGCAGGCGAGCCACACTCCTGCTGCTCCCACATCCGTGCTGGGGCACTGGGTTTCCCTCTGGCACTGCATCCATCTCATTCCAGCTCCCAATGCCCAGAAGGCATTCCGGGTCCCCGTGCCACACCCTGGCCACTGCTCCTCACCAGCAGAGAGGCCCTGGCCCTGCGCTGCACCCTGTGTCTCCCCACGAAGGGAGCCATCCCTGAGGAGGCCCTGGTCAGTCACAAACTTCAGGGTGGAGGTATGACAATTTGTGAGCAAACTGTGAGTTCGGAATCCAAACGAAGAATGAACACTCCTGATGGGAGACTGAAACAGGCCTACCGAACAGATCTGACTGCACTCAGGTGGGCAGAACAGGTGCCTCACACCTGCCTGGCTCCTCCAAGAGCTCAGAAAAATCCATGGCAGGTGACAGGCCCAGAGGAACAACAAAGACCAGTCCACCTTCCAGACCCAGTATCCTTGAAGATGGCCCACATCAGCAATCACAACCGGGTCCTCGCTGCTCCAGGCAAGAATCTGCAAGGCGGGCACCCAGTGGGCTGAGCTTGCCAGCAGCCCACGCCCTGACCCAGCTCAGGCCCTCCCTTCAACAGGACATGGTGCAGGGGGTCAGCCCAGACACTGCATGAATGAGACTCAGCCACGAAGCAGAATGGAGGATGCAGACAGGGCGATGGTACGCTGCACAGCCCTGCAGAAGGCCCGGCACAGCCTCATCCCTGGGGGAAGCACCAACAGAGTCCGATGAGGACCCGAGCACAGCCACGCGGAAGAGAAGGAAGCTCGCGGAAGAGAAGGAAGCTCGTGGCAGCAGCCTGCAGGGGGCCTTGGGGACATGCAGTGTAGTCCTCTGAGCTCACTTGCCAGACTGCATGGCTGGATCACAGGGCGCAGCACGCTCCCCACCAGTGGGAGCCTTCCTGGATGCTGAGAAGGAAACAGCCTGTGGGCATCCCTCACCTACTCTGCCAAGGGTCCACTGCATGCCAAGTCAGGGCTGAGATGCCCACCCTGTCTCCCCCCACCAGGCAGTCTTAATCTGGGGTACCTGATGGGCTCCTAAGATCCACAGTCTCCATTAAATTCTGTGCAAAACGGCATTTTTAAGTTTATTTTTTTAAATATTTTTTAGTTATACATGGACACAGTGCCTTTATTTTGTTTATTTATTTTTACATGGTGCTGAGGATCGAACCCAGTGCCTCACACATGTGAGGAAAGCGCTCTGCCACTGAGCCACAACTCCAGCCCTTAAGTTTATTTCTTGCATGGGGAAATGTATAATAAAAGAAAAGCATCCACCTCCAAAGGAGCAGGTGCTGGGCTGTAATGACAGGTCTGGGTGCTCCAGCAGACACACTCCCTGGGCTCACTGCCCTGCTTTCGACCTCTAAAGTGCCAACCGATATTAAAGATCACAGTTTAACAATACAATGGCTTAAACAAGACTGAATTCTTTCTTTAGTCTGTGGACCAAGGACCAGGAAGCAGGCTCCACTGTGCCCTCCAGGCCCCAGTGCTGATGTCGGTGGGCCAGTTCAAGGGCCAGTGAGCCAGGACACCGCGAAGGGAAGTGCAGTGTGTCGCACCACACACAGGGGCAAGCTCGGGAGGGCCCTGTCCACCTTCCCCTCCTCCTCCCAGTTCTCTCACAGGAGAGGCAGCTCCACCCCAGGCTGGTCTCCTTTGTGCGCTGGTGTGGCTAGAACCCAAGCCCTGCCTGCCTGGGGAGGAGACCCCTTCCTCCAGCTCACCTCCAGGCCTGAGAAAGGCCCTCACCCTCAGCTGCCCTTCTGATGCCTCCCAACCTCCTTCACACCATGGAGTATGAAGGTGCTCTTTTCTGCTGGGCACACTGGAGGAGCAGCGGAGGGGACTGCCCCAAGTGGGAGGAAGCACATGATCCAAAGAAGAGCAGGGACCTGGCCGCCCTCCACCCCGCTGAGCAGTGGGGACTCTGCCCTAGCACAGCTCCCATCGACAGGCAGAGCTGGAAGGCAGGAGAGGGGACGGGTACCCACAGAGGCCACCTGTTCCCCTGCAGCTCCACCTCAAGCCCACGGGCTGCCTGTGCAAATGCACCTCACAACCCAGGAATACCACGCTGCATGCAGAGCAGAGCATGCCAGGGCACACAGCTCAGCGGCCCAGGAGCACACCTGTGCCTGCCCTGACTCCAAGACCACACCTGAGGGGCTTCAGAAAGACAAGGAGACATGAAGGCTGCAGACACCTGTGGCCTCATCCATCACTCCTCACAGCCCAGAAACCAGGCGGCCAGAGAATGACCAAGCCCGTGCCAAGGAGTCAGGGAGGCTGTCACTAGAGTCAGAAGGGCGCCAGTGAGCCTGCCAGGAGAGGTGGCAGGACACCTTCCTAGACCTCTGCGTCCTGGCAGCTCCAGACAGGTCCGAGGCAGGAACAAACAGAGGCCCAGAGTGGAAAAGTCCAGGGGTGCCCCAAAACAGGGCCTAGGAAGTGCAGCCAGTCCCAAGGACACACGTGGGCCCAAGCTGAGGTGAGGCGGAAGCCTGGGGACAGGTTCTGCTCTTCTCTGCCGTCACTGCATTCTGACTGAAGTCAAGCAGCCACCTCTGAAGCTGGTGCTGCTGGATATCCATAAGGCATCTGTCGTCTTAGTTTCCAGTGTCTGTCAAATCCCAGTGCACATGTAGCCTGGAGGCTTGTCCTGAGCGACCAGTGAGATCTGAGCATGGATCTGGACTCCACGAGCTCTTGTGAGGCCCTCAGCTCCCTCCTCTGCGCTGGCTGCTTACTCCTGAGTACCAGGGGCCTCAGCATTGGCTGGTGTTCCTCTTGGGAAAGCCCTGGGGTCCCCTTTTCTTGGTCTGTGCTCCTCCCTCTGGTACCACCTCTTTCAGTAGTACCCACTCTCTCACTCCACTTTCACGTTTTAGCCCCCTCCATGCCTGTGACCTGAGCTCCAGCTGTGCTGTTCCCTGGAGGTGTCCTCGAGCGTGGGCCTGATCCCAGCTCTGACCCATCTTGCTGCAGGCCGGGGTCCCGACCTCCAGTTTTCATCTCTCCTGCCTGTGCTGACTCAGCCTTGCTCCTCTCTCCCCTGGTGTGGCATCCCGCCTGAATGTTCTGTAGCTCTCATTACCCAGAATAAAAACTGGCTTCTGCCTCACCTTCAGGGTCCTGCAGGGGTGGGGACAACCCAAGCATCCAGGGACTGGCCACACTGTGCACAGGTGTCTGTGCAAGCATGTGCACGTGGTCATCTGTGCACGTGCATGTGCACCTATAGAGGGCAGGGCTATGTTCCTGGAGCCTCCAGAACATGACACTTGGTCCATACACAGCTCAGGCAGGGCAAGAATCCTGCCACTCTGGTTATGCAGACAGGAAAACTGAGGCTGGACATGCTGGGTAAAGGCCAAGAAGGCTGCCCATACGCAGCTGCACTGGCACACTCCCCCAGGCCACTGCCAAGAGTCCAGCCCTCACCACTGGGCATTTTCTGATCCAGAGGTGTACCCCTGAGCGGGTCCTGCCCTTCCCACCTGGGCAGACAGTTCTGCTGCGCATCCCAGCTGAGAGGAAAAGGCACAGGCTCAGAGCAGCTGCCAGCTCAAATCCACGACCCTCACCACTGACCTACGCACGTGTTCAGCTTGCTCCACAGATGGAAGAAAGGGTGTCTAAGAACACAGGGCAGCGCATTGCATGAAGGACGGCACGGTGCCCAGCACACTGAGGGCCACAGAAACATGGCAGGATGCAGTGAGGCCACCACTGTGGGAACCCAGGGAGGGCAGCAAGGCTGCTCTTCTCTCGCCAGCAGCTCCAGGGCTGAACCTACTGGCCTCCTGGTTCTGCTTGATCCCAACAATCCTGAGACACATCCTCACGTCCACTCTGCAAATGAGCAGACCAAGGCAAGCAGGGCTGGACAACTGACCACAACAGCTGCCACACACTACAGAGGCACAAAGGCCAGACTATGAAGCCCTTCATCCTGATCCCAAAGTGCAGTCCTTCCAGTGCATCCCTCGACTGCAGGGAGACGGATGGGACTGCGGGGCTTCCATGACAGCCCAGGCCTGAGCCATGTGTGCACTCCGCCTTCTCCTGCCCACTGCTGCACGAGACAGGAGCCCGTGTGTGGCCAGCACTTCTTCAGAGCATCCTTGGCCAACAGATGGTATTACCTCGGGGCTTGGCCAGAGGGCAGCTGGGCTAGTCAGCCATGAAGTCCTGCCCTCCAGACCCTCTGGACAGCCAGGGTCCTCTCTTCCACCCTGTTTGCTCAGAGTCCCAGCCCTGTACCTCTGCCTCACTGCAGCCAGCCAGGACTCCACGCCATAGCCTCTTCCCACTCCATAGCATTACGTCCCCACAGAGGACCCTGCCTTCACCAAGGTCAAGTGTGTCCCACAGTCAACTAGCAGAAGCAAGAACAGATGAGCTCCCAAGGCCTTTGGAACTTCGCAAATGGTTGTTTCAGCCACATGTCCCTGACTCCCAGCGACCAGGAACAGGAAGGGGTCCAGGGAGGCTGATGTGCCCTAGCCTTCACTGAGGGAGGTGGGTCCTGGCCCCTCCAGTCCTCACCGAGCAGCTCTCAGCCAGGGACAGGAGCGTCCTCCTTCAGAAGGTGGCACAGGACTCCGGCAGACGAAGGCAGTGAAGCCCTGGACAAGCCAGTGCATACAGCTCTCGTGGAGGGCTGTTCCCAAACCGCCACTGGGGCCACAGAGCGAGACGAGCTTTGCAGAGGACACTGGCAGCTGCCTTCCCCTCGGCACTCCTTCCCCTTCCCCATCCTTCCAGACAGCGGAGATTTCCATATGAGGGAAGCCAATTCCCCAGTCAGCTCCCCAGCAGGCTTCCGGAAGAGGAAAACCCCGTACCGTACCGTCGGCAGGCAGGATGAGCCATCTAGCACATGCTGTGCCCCTGGCTACAGTGACTGGCTCAGAAGTGGCTGTGACACTGAAGCCAGACCAAGCAGAGCATCTAAGACTTGGCTGCAACAAAGATGCTCTGTGCTGGTGGGCATGGACCAGCAGGTGTGCCGTCCAGGGAGCAGCTGGTAGGGCCCTCAAGCACATGAAACCACCCCAGGAGAGGGCACAGAAACAAGCCCTTGGGGACACTGTGGAGGTGGATCAAGCCCTGCCTGAAAACTTTCTCCATCTGCACTTTCTGGGACAGCAAGACAGTCAATTTCCTGGAGTGTGCAGTGTTCTCTGTACTCCATGGAGAGACCCTACCTGATGGAAAGCTATCAGAAATAAATCCCTGCTCAATGTCAGAGCTATCCTTGAAACCCCCTTACTATACCTTCTCCATGATCCCGGGGGCACCCCGGGCCCCTGCCCCCATGCTCATTTCCCAGGAGTGCCCTGGCCTTACCACACGGTCCACCTGCCCACGCACCTGCCCACAGCTGCACCTGTGGAGAAGCTGTGTCTGCAGGGGTACCACAGAAGCCCCGCCGCCACCTCCCTCAGTCCTCGGTCCTTCACAGCCCTCCACAGGGTCACTGCCGCACACTGTGCCACCAAGAGGGGCAACACGTTCACCCACCCACACAGCTTCCCTCAGGCCACTGCGACCACACCCACACCCACAAGGACAACAGGACATGCACTGCGCTCAGGCCCTGCTCCTGCAAAGGAGAGCAGCAAGGGGGAGGCCTCTGCATCTGTGGCCTAGAGCCACACCCGGAACACACCCTTTTCCAGAACACTAGGAAGCAGACTGACAGCACAGGCCTGGCCATGTCCATAGCTCTCCTTGGGGCCAGAGACTTCAGCACTACTGGCCAAGGTACAAACCACATCATGGCCAAGAAGCAACGCAGACGCGCCCTGGCAGCATGGCCACAGGGTGGGCCAGTAGCCCTTCAGATGCCCGCCACGCACGCCGGCACCCCAGGAATGACGGCACTCTGCACGAAGCTCGACAGTGTGCTTCTGAGCGTCCCACACTTGACCTCTGAGCGATGAGACAGGCCCGTTCTTCTCAAAGGGTACGAAGGTCCTGTGGGAAAGCCCTGCCCAGGCTGTGACTCCAGCAGAGAGATGCCCTGGGCTGGCACAGGAACTCAGGAAGTCCTGCAAGTGCATCAAAGGCCAGGCGACAGTACACCTGGCAGATGGCACACTGCTGCCCACTCCACCAGAGACCTGCTGGCAAAGGAGTGAGCAGCGGGGTGCGCAGCCCAGCGGTGCCCTGGGCCTTGCTTGTCCCTGCGCTCAGCCTACAGGTGAGAACACTGGGCGCAGAGGACAAGCAACGGCAGCCAGGTAGAGCCATGATGTGATACTGGGACTTAACCCCGGTCTGACTCAACACCCACATTGTCTCCAGTGCCTAGAGATGTGTTCCCCAAGTATGCGGATGGTGACCACTTATCATGACCTTTTCAGTGCAAACCTTACAGCAGAGAGGGTCTAGCCTACCAGAGCACTTCCCAGCCATTTCTTTATGGTTTCCTTTCAGAGTCCACAGGGGTCGAGGTCCACCCCTCAAGAACATGCTCATGCCACTAATACTGTTGGCTAATTAAGAACACATATCCCTTCATGTGACTCATAGATGCTGGTGGCCAATTCCAGCTCCCCCTTAGGATCCACAGCCGGAAGCTGGAATGGGGGACACAGGTGGTGGAGTCCTCAAGGGTCACCCCTAGGCTGCAGGGAACCCCAGGAGCCCTGGCCACACTCTGCTTACCTGCTAGGGTCAAACGATGCAGGGCCAGCAGTCATGGCCCTGGTGCTGGACTCCAATGGACAGAACCAATGGCCAGGTAAGAGATTGGATTGGTCCTTATAGAAAGTTTTTTTCTGCTGGCTCCCAGCAAAATTCAGTCATGAATAGTGGTTTTAAGGGGTTCCAGAGAATGCTCTCACCAGCACTGGCTGAAGGAAGGAAACGGCCACCACCCAGGGAAGCAGCCTCAGAGCCACCTGGACCCTCCCCACCCCAGCCGGAGCAGCCCCTGCCTTGTGCCACAACCCAGCCATGCACTCTGCGGAGGGCTGAGCCACACGTGAGCCACCTGAGGGCCTCTGGGAGGCACCGGAGGGTGCTGCTCAACCCAGTTAGAGAGATCAGGCACATCACCCAGTAGAGCCGGGAGCCACACTCAAAACCTTGACTAGACCCCAGAAGCACGCACGTGGGTGTGGAGCTCCTGAGGGCAGTGCCCACTCATGCCCTACCTGGGCACTGCAGTCCGGGGGCGCCAGGGCTTCCCACTGCTGTAGCTCCGGCACAGGACCACAGCCCCTCCCTGCGGTGTCCCAGCCTTCCCCTGCCCTGCCCTGCCCCTCTCCTCCTCACCTGGCCTGGCCCCACTGCCACTGCCCTCTAAGCCCTGAAGACGCACGGCCTCTCCTGACATCCCCACTGCCCACAGCCCTGGCTGCCAGCACGGCAGCCTCCTCCTCCTGCTCCGCTCCCACCAGGACCCAAGCCTTTGGGAGCAGAGGCGAGGTCTCCTGATCAGCCCATAGCTGCCCGCCCTCCACTGTGCTGGCCACAGAGCAGGTGTTTCCCTGAGTCCTAGCCCACAGGAAACCGAGCACCTGGGCTTGTGTGCAGAATGAGAACTTCCAAAGCAATAACTGCTCTATTAGAAATGCTCAGGGGGGCTGGGATTGTAGCTCAGCGGTGGAGCGCTTGCCTCGCATGCGTGAGGCCCTGGGTTCGATCCTCAGCACCACATACAAAGCAATAAAATAAAGACATTGTGTCCATCAACAACTAAAAAAAAAATTTTTTTTTAAATGCTTAGGAAACTCAGCCCCAAGGACCCGGGACACCACAGAGAGGCCAAGGCTAGGGAGTCACAGAGAGCACCTCCAGCAAACAGCAGCTTACACCCGCGACGACTGCTGCTCCCCAGAGGAGGCGCAGTCCACATGGTGGACGACACTCCTACTGGGAAGGCTGATTCAGGCTTCCGGGCCTTAAGGAATGATTTATTGTCTCAAGCTTAAACATCAGTCCAACAGATGCACCTGAGCCACAGAGGCAGAATATCCACGGACAACAGTGAACCAACAACGCTGACCCCATGACTCAGACAGGTCGGGCTCCAAGATGCTCACGTACACAGCCACAGTGAGGCGACTTATTAAAACCACGAGGTTAAGTAGGAAATGATGAAATGACATCATTAACTACAGATTGAAGCAAGCAGGGGAAATGCCTGTAATAAGAGAGGCAGCTCACTGCCTTGCACACGGCACCCAGCCAGTCCCCCGGAAGACGGCCACACGGTGGCCATGTGCCCCTTGACAGCGGTGAGGCCCTTCCCGCCATGCCTCGCGGATTCACAGAACCCACTTTACACATATCCATGGCATCTACTTAAAGCATATAATCTCCAGAATCAGGACCCAGAAGTTCCCAGATGTAGGGGAGAGAGGGGTCAGGAAACAGGCCATTCCAGAGCACAGGCAGAAACCCACAGGGGATGCAGGCAGAAGCAGGTCCTCACCTCACCAGTCACTGTCAAGCACCTACACTACCAGGCATTAGCTATGGGCCAGGCGCTGGGCTCTGGAGGCCTCTTGACCCCACAGAGCCCTCAGCCAGCAAGACAGCTGACACTAAACAACTATCACAATGAGCCACTGAAACTGCACAAATGGGCACTGTTGAGAAGGACTAAGAAGGTTGCTAGGCTAAGCTGAACAAGAGACCACAGCACAAGCACACTGAGGGGCGGGGAAGACAGATGCAAAGGGAGGCAGCTCAAGAAAAGAAAGAAGTGTGTGCAAAGGGCCTGGGGCCGTAGTGAGCACAGAGCAGCAAAGGTGACAGGAGCTGTAGGGGCTGAAACTCAGCAGGCAGGGCAAGTGCCAGCCGGTGAGGATGGTAAGCCAGACACTAGGATCAGGCCAGCTTTCCGGGGTCCTCAGGACCCTAAGAACAAGGGGAAGCCCTGACAGGATTCCTGTAAGGGAAGATAGGAACGAATGTCACTTGGTAGAAGCCACTTAGGAAACACCTTTGCATGGACTGTGCCAGAGCAGCCAGACCTAGGACAGCCCCACCCCAGACAGCGCAGGAGGGGCTCAGCTACAAACACCTGGGGATTCTTCTAACACTAGCACATTCAAACCCAGTGACCTGGCTGGTCTCCTTTGTAAATAATGGGGTAAGTGTATTTTCCCCTCAAAGGAAATAGCAATTTTTAAAACTATTATTATTAAAAAGTACATGCTCACTACAAAAATGAGTATACAATGGAAATGTATAAAAAGACAATAAAAGTCCCTCATGGCCTATTTCCCTGAAACCCCAAAGGACCACCATCGTCACATCAGAGACCCAAGGACCTGGAATCAGGAGGCCTGGACTGCAGGCTGTGCTGGGCCCACTTTTTCTACCTCACACCTGCGTTATTTTGTCTGTGCACAGGTGACTCCACAGTACAGGGACACGAAGCCTGGCGGCCATAAAAGCCTGGCGGCCATAAAAGGCCTCGCCTCACATCCCGCACATAATGTGGGTATCTATGCATTTATTATACTCTTTCATCCGAATAAATCCAAAATGCAGAGCTGCTGGGACAGGAGGAACTACCATTTAAAAATGTGACATAAAACTTTACATTTTACATAACAATATACTCAAGTCTCCCCAGAGTGCAAGTAACACTAAACCACCAACGCTCAGGGCTTACTAAGCTAGATCCTAGCTAGATCCTACTGGAAGAAACTGCCCTATACTGACTTATTTCACCCCTGAGAAGCCCCAGTGAACACAGGCCTCACCAGGGCCAGCAATGGAGTCACCCCTCACCGGCACATCACCTGGAGAGTGCACACCCCATGCTCCGCTCACCTTCCGATTGGTCTGAAAAGCTCTTTAGTTACTATTAGAGTCATAAAGGCGTAACAGGTCGTCTGTTTTTTCTCTCATTATCTCTGAACCTTGCTCACGGGAAGTCTTCTGCCACAGAGGTCTGATTTTGCTTTGCTTTGTGCGCTGGGGATTGAACTCAGGGCCTCACACATGCTAGGCAAGCGCTCTACCATTGAGCTACATCCCCAGCCCCAACAGTTTTTTGTTTTGTTTTTAATTATTATACTATTAACTGTTGTTATTTTCTCTTAGGGCTTCTGGTTTGGTTTTAGGACAATAATAGACTAACTGGGTAGTTTTTCAAACTTTTTGGCCTTCAAATGTGTTCTTTCAATAAAATCTTCCAAGGTAATTGACGGACAGGTCTAAACCTAAGCCACTCAGGTTAAAATGGATGAGAAGCATCAGCGGCCTTCTACCCCACTCCCCAGAGACAGCCTGGGGGCTTCTCAGGAACACAACAGAACACAACCACCTCTGGGTGGCCTGGCTGTCTGGGTGGGTTTGCTGTTTTGTTTTTGCTAGGGATGGAACTCGGGGCCTCATACAAGTCCTCCACCACTGGGCTGCACCCCCAGCCCACAACTGCTGCAAGGTCTCCCAGTTCTAGGACACCACACATCTAACCCAGACAGCACGAGGAAGCCAAAGTGACGTGCCAGACCCTATGAAACAGGGCTGGCCATGACAGAGGCAGGGCAGTCAAGCCAACACTGCACCCAAAAGCCACTGGAAACTGTCTTCTCCAAGAGGCCCTTCTTGCCCATCTCAACAACACTCGAGACCACCTCTGGCGCAGAAGCAGAGGTGGGAGGAGAGGGGGCCAAGCCCTGGGACTTGGCACAGCGAGGGTATCAGGGCTCTACTCTATGCTTCTCTCAGGCTCCTCCTCTCACACTGGGCACAGCAGTACCCACCTCACGACCGTGGGCAGGAAAAAAGCCTAGATGGCAAATGCTTAAACCACAGCATGCAGCCCCTTTAGGTGCTCATTAGTGCTAGCTGCTGGCCTAGGTGACGCAGGCTAACGAGGGTGCTGACCTGCCCACAGTCATATGCAGGGTCGTGGGGAGGCCCCAAGGAGGGCCCGCCCCCGTCCTTCCGGGAGCCCTAGAGCAGACACTGATCTCTGATGGAAACACAAGTGAGCTGGCTCAGTGGCCCTTGTCCCCACAGATGGCTCAAGTGCAGAACACTACACACGGGCCCCCACCTGACTTGAGCCACCAGGTGCTGCACTCTGCCCTCGGCCAGGCCCAACGCCCAGAGCCACATGGTTATACTTCAGGACCCATGCCAGCCACCAGAACCAAAACAAAAGCCCCTCCAAATCTATCTTCCCAGACTCCCACCTCAGGACAGACCGGGGCCGCCGACCAACGGGCAGTCTCTCTGCCCAGCCACGGACTCGGGTCCAAGGAGTGAGAGCCCCACCACAGCGGGTCGCCCCGCCTGCCGGCAGCAGCAGCTGTCCCTGGCCCTCTGCATCCCCTCACTCCCTACATCAGGTACTAACACACTACTCCTGGCAGCTCCAGAGCCATGAGAGCCCAGCCGTTTTCAATAGTTCTACAGGAGCCATGAAATCTTCTTCTGCTCCGGCAATTAGGACGGCACAAAGTCGCCTTTCCTTTGGTGCCACCCCCAACATCAAAGGATCGGAATTCAAAGCCATTCATGCTGCATTGAAACCTCACAATGAAGCTGGAAAATGGAAGTCGATTACTGGGCATAAATATGCAGTAGTTAAAAGGAAAGAGTTATAACGAAATTAAACTGCAACAGCCCCACAATGTGTGGAAACTTCCAGCACTGGAGTCCTTCTGGCAAGCACCAAGAGGGACACCCTGGTAAAGCAGGCTTCTGACTGCTCACAGGCTCAGCTGCTGGAGCTGCACACGGCCAGGATGCCATGTTGTCTTGTCCACCTTGCACAGTAACAGCCCCACACCTCTGCGAATGGGGCATTTGAGGCTTTTTATTTTGCATGGCTGAGAAGCTGCTGACCACGGAACATTCTCCCTAACCAAGGCTGCTCTGGCCACATCTTTCCTTGGTCCACAGGCTTTCCAGGCCTCTGTGCAGTCCAATCATCTTTCCTCCAAGCCCCCTCCAGGATCCCCAGGGGCACTCTGCCACCAGCTCCCCTTGCAGGAGAAAGCAGGAACCCTAAACAGGGCAGTGCTCCATCTGCCTGCCGAGCAAACCCTGCCTCTTTTCTGATTGATTACTGCTCTCTTTAGGAAGGTATTTGATTTCCAAAAGAAAAGCCCAGAACACAGAAAGCTATAGAAGTCTTACACTGTGTCAGAGTGTGTGTTTTTAAGGCATGAAAATACTTCCCTCCCACACAAACCGGAGTTCTTCTGGGGAAAGATGCCACAGATCCCAGGGAGGAGAATATCTGGGAAAGCTGATCAGTCTTAAAAATAGATAGCTGAACCCAGTCTAGAATTCACAGGAGCTACCTGAAAAAAATTAAATCTCACATATTTTTGATATCCAGAACTCCATTCTGATGAAACTTCTAACTGGGTGGCATTTTGCATTTCCAATTATAATAGAGTAATCGTGTTGCCATAGTGACTGCGAGATTCTGCAATAACTTTTGTTGCCTTGTAACTGCTGTAGTGTATATTTGTGTACTAGCAGCTGAGTTTTCTTAATTCAATCTCCCTGCCTCTCCCCAACCACCACCACCACCACCACCACCACCTTTCCTGGCTGGATTCTGAAACCACCACGCCAGCTCTCATTAGGCCATCCCTAAAACAATGCACGGAATTATCAGAAGCAATTGGAACTACAAGAAACCACGATCTTATTACCGAAGAAAAAGCGAAACCAGGTCAGGGTGCAAGCCGCCCGCCAGCATCCCCCTGGACCCGCGGGCCAGGCTGTTCTCAGGTTTACTCCCAGGCCTTAAATGCTTAGGTGGTTTGTGGGAACGGGCGGAAAAGCCTGACTCGAGCAAAGCGGGCAGGCAAAGTGACTACACAGGCCTTTCTTCCCTCCCTGAGCAGGCAGAACCGCTCTCAGCAAGCAATTAGGTAGGTCTCTACAGTAATGCAATTAGGATTTAGTTAAGAAAGTCATTAGTTCTAAAATAACTTAAGTTTAATTTCTGCAACGCTTTATTTGAAAATTGTGTCACAGCAGGTCAATTTACAGCATGCAATAAAGAGAACACTCCTATCAGCGGCTGCAAGTTATTACAGATTTTCGACGTGCACTAATGAGCGCCGTCCCACCCCGGCCTCCCCGCCCGGCACGCGCGGGCTCCCGCTCCGGGCCACACACCCCGCGTCCCCGTCAACAGCGGCGCGGCGCGTTTCGCAACGCCGCGGGTCCTGCGGGCGGCCGGGCCGAGCCGCGGCCCCCGCCCGGCC
The DNA here is from genome assembly GCA_004024805.1 of Geosciurus inauris. NCBI lineage: Eukaryota > Metazoa > Chordata > Mammalia > Rodentia > Sciuridae > Geosciurus > Geosciurus inauris. The sequence continues at coordinate 16,868 of PVHX01002926.1, forward strand.
CGAGGGGCGTTTTCCGCAAACTCACGCGTCGGTCCGACAAAGTTACATAAACGCGGGGCCCGCGCCCCCGCCCGCCCGCGCCCACCTGCGCCGCCGGCCGCGCAGGCCGCCCCGCCCGCGGAGCGCGGGCCCAGGCCGGCGCGGGGCGGCGTCCACCTGCCGCGGCGGGCGTGCGCGGCGCTGCTTACCGGCGGCGGCCGCCTCTAGCCCCGCTCGGGCGCAGCGAGCCGCATCTCCTCAGCCTGCGCCGCCACCGCCGGCGGGCGGGCGGGCGGCTCCGGCGGCGACGGCGACGCGGGCGCGCGGAGCGGGCCCGGCGGGAGGTCGCGGGCGGGCGCGCGGGCTCGGGCTCGGGCGGCGGCGGGGACCGTGCTCCGCGGCGGCGGCCCCACAACCTCCCCTCCTCATTCACAAAAAATTGACCCACGTTGAACCATGATGCTGCTCCCCCCTCCAGCGCCGAGCCGCGCGGGGATAGGCCGCGCCCGACGCCCGTCAGTCGCCCCAGCCCCGCCCCTCCCGCCAGCGGCCCGCCAGCCATTGGCTGCGGCGGCCTTGCGTCACCTCCCCTCGCGGGCCCCGCCCCCTCCCGGTTTCTAATGAAGAGCGCGTCGATTACGGCTTGGCCCCGCCCCCAGGCACCTTGCCGCCCTTCCATTGGTCCGCGGGACCTGTGCCCGCCCTACGTCGGCCCAACCGTCGGTCCCACGCCCCAGGCCCCGCACAGAGGCTCCACCTCTGCCCGCCTTCCCGCACACGTCCACAGCCCTATTGGCTCCCGGCGCTGTCAATTTCTGGGGGCGGGGCGTACCGGAGGACGCTCCAGGCGCCAGTGCCCGGCGCTTCGCAATGTAGAAAGCGGAGGGAGCCGGGCGGATACTGGCTGGAAACCAGACCTCAGCCGTAGTCAACCCCGGTTGGCAGCCTGCGGCGGTGCCACCGTTCAGCACCGCGCGCCTACGCGTCTGGCTCGCGCTCGGAGGGGGCGCAGAGGCGCGCAGGCTGAGGCTGGGGGTTGGCCAGGCCCTGCCGCAGCCTCCATCTTGGGCACGGGCGCAGGTCACGTGAGCTGCGTGCGGGGGACGCAGGGACCAGGGCGAGTGCGCAGGCGCGGCGGCTCCGCCCTGCCCGGCGGCAGCCTCAGGGCCTGGGAGGCGGCCGGGGCTCGTCGGCTGGGCTGGGAGCGGAGCCGGAGCGCTGGCCGGGCGGGTGCGGACTGGCCTCACTCGGCCGCCGCCGCGTTGCCGAGCCCGGGCGCGCGCTCCGAGGCGGCGCGCGGCCCTCGGCCCTCGGCAGGCCGGGGCCCAGCGCCTGCCGTCGCCTAGGCAGCGCGGGAGGGCGTGATGAGCGCGCCCTCCTGGCAGCCGCGCCCTCGGGCCCGGGGCGGGTGTCCGGATCCCGCGTTCAGGAGAGGGGCTCCCGGCGGCGCGGGTGCTTGGCCTCGGGTCTCTGCGCATCCTGCAGGCCTGGTGGCTCCGCGAGAAAGCCCGAGTCGTGTGGGTGCATTGTGCAGCTTTCCGTTACTCTAACAGTCTCGAAGTAGGTGACATTACAGAACTTTGCTCTTAGATCGCTCACCTTCAAAGCCAAGGAATGAGTTGCGGAATTTCAAAACAGAAGAGCTGAAGAAAATGCCCAGAATGAAAGTGTTACTGACCGCCGCCGATGGAAAAGGCGCGCTGCCCCGTTCTCACATAAAGTGATGCAGGTCGGTAGCCAGCAACGTTTAGATGACAAAAATCAAGATTCAAAATTATTTGACAAGATTATTTAAAACGTGCAATAATATGACAATAGAAATCTGGCATATAAACATCTAATATTAATTTTACAAGTACAAGTGGGAGATGTTTGCCTCAACAAAAGGTTCTGAAATATAATTCTAGGTAGGCTTCAATTCAGAGAAATAAGCAGCCTCATTGCTTTGTGCCAGTTGGACCTCACCTGGAGTCCTGAGCGCTCCAGGAGGGTGGCACCTGATGAGCATCAGAGAATGTGTGCAAGAACCTGGCTTGCCTTTTCTGTACAAGAGAAACTTGGGGGCCTGGTGGTTGTCAGAAAAATGCTTGTCCTCCGCCAGCACAAACGAAAGAGCTCAGGAAAGTTCAGCACAGTAAAAGAAAGGTCTTTAGCTGTGCAGGTGGAGCCTTGAGCAGAGCAAAGGGGAAAAGGGGAGTGTCAGCCCCAGCACCAGGGAACATCATCTTGGAGCTTCACAGAGGCATTTAAAGAGAATCCCAATCTGAAAAAACAAGTATCAGTGGTGAAAGAAACCAATCCTTAGAAATGACACCCCCAAAGACTCAAAATCTAGAATTGGTAGAAGTCCAGTGAGTGACTAATGATAAAATACAGAAAAAACAGTAACTCGGGTACACTAACAGTAGCACTGAGCATTGACTATGTGGTAGGCACTGAACTAAGTGTATGCATTAAGACTCATGACAGAAAAGCCCCAACCGCATTAGCCAGAAAACACCTAAATACCTAAATGTAAGTAACTTCAAGTCCCAACAGAACTTGGATATTGACGAAATCATTGATATCTGGAAGAATGAACATTTGAGAACAGTCAAAAAGAAAAGTGAGGGAAAACTCAAAGCAAATAAAATATATTATCTAGACTATAATGAAAACAGTACTGACCCAGATCAATGGGAAATGATAGGAAGTAGAGAAATAATCTCAGGCAGATGTCAGAACTCCAGGCGACACCCAGCAGGCTTCTTGTGCTCGGTGTCCCAGCTGTTGCTGGGCATCTTCCAGGTTAGTCATTGCTGTGCCATGGCAGTTGTTCGCTGTTTCAATATCACCCCTGTAACGACTTGGAATGCAAAAAGGTAACTTCAAATCAGATCACAATTTGAGAGAGTATGTGCTAATCATTTGAAGAGTAAAGAATAACACTGAATTTGTACCTGATCAAATTAAACGAAGCTTTAAATGTTAAATGTACTAAGGAAGAACTTAGTGGACATTTCTATAAGAGTTATGGAATAGAAAATGCCATCAACAATCATAAAGGGAAATATTGATAATTTGACTTAATTAAAATGTTGGGTACAATCAACAGGAAATGGAATATAAGGAAGTACTAAATAAATAAAAAATGAATCAGCAATAAAAAATGAATGAACCATGGCCAATGGATGAATGTCAGCCTCCTAATGAAGTCTGCTGCAAGAGGCATGACGCTCAGGAGCCAGCTACTACCTGAGCGGGCAGAGATCAGAGGGCGTCTTCTTTGGGGTGGGTGAGCGGAGGGTGGACTGGGAAAGCACCAAGAACTTCCTTGAGTGAAGAAGGAAATGCGTATGTGGACTGGAGTAGGTCGCGTGGGCGAACACCTGTCTAACCTCCTTGACTCTAATGGTTGTGCCTTTACAGGGAGACTTTACCAAGAGAAAGCAGTAGTGGCCCCAGTTTGGACAGGAAGAAGGAACTGTTTGTGCATCAGAACACAGATAAAATTAAAAGTGGGAAAGTGTGTGCCTGTTCTGCAAAGCTAATCTCCTTTACAGAAAAAGGGTTTTCAATGCTGAGACAAAGGCATGCATTCCAAAAGCAAGATGGAGACAAGGACAGAGAAAACACAAAAGAAGGAACACCCAATAAACATGACAGAACGTTCTCTTCCCTAATAGTAGGAGAAATGCAAGGCTTTCTCTGATAAAAGCCAATGTGAAGAAATAAACAGTATTGCACATGAACTGAGTGTCAGCCGATAGGAATTTTCAGATGGTTACTTAACTACGCACACAAATAAAACCTTAAAATTTTGCATATTCTTTCACATAGTGATTCCAGTTCCACTTCATCCTAGTAAGTATGGATGTTGATAAACATTTAGCTTAAAGTTTCACCAAAAAAAAAGTGGTTGGAATGAACATAAAAGTAGGGGATTTTCTATCTTGGAAAGAAGTTAATCTTATAGTCGTAAGGAAACAAGAAGACTACAAAGCATCATGCAATATAATTTTTATAAATAAAAACATTTATGGACACAAAAATGATGAGAAAAACCAACAAAATGTTCCCAGTGGTTTCTTCTGAGTGTTTATTTGGAAAATGAAAGACCATTGTTTTCTATTTGCTCGTCTCTCTTTTCTAAATTCTACAGTAAACATGTATTATTTTGTAACCATTTTTAAATATCCCAAAGGACAGGAAGTTAACTAAGGAAACTGCAGAGTGAGCAGCTGAGAATCAGTGAAGCTGGTCCATGAGCTGCAGGGCTGTGCTTCAGGTGAGGAGAGATGATGCAGGGGTCTGGGGGGGGCGCTAGTTCAGGGCCCTTCTCACACCCGGAGACCGCCTTCCTCTTCTAGTCTCACCTGCATCCTTCATCTGCCCTTCAAGGCTCCTCCCCAGACCTGCTCCAACAAGGACAGCTCAACCAGGCCATTGAAAGTAGAGACCGAAGAAACAGCTGGTTATGGACCCCCACCTGCCTCCTCTTGCCCAGGTGAGGCTTGGACCACTGAATACATGCAGGTAGCCTTGACTGGGCAGATTCCACCCAAAGCTATTTTTGTTGCTGTTTAGTATGGTTTTTGAAATAACATATTGGGGTCATTAGCAGAGAGGAGGCAGCCAGAGTCATGGAGGAGGTAAAGCAGATATGGAATAGGCAGAGGGTAAGGAGAATAGAAACCAGGACCCTTAGGAGACAGGAAAATCACAGGAAGAGTGGAGGCCATGGGAGTCTGCAGGTTGGTAGCCCATGTCCCAGGGAAAGGTCCTCCAAAGGAGGCCATTGCTGGGCCTGTCTTCTGTGACTTGGAGGTCAGGAATGAGTTTGTGCCTGATTGCTTTTTGAGGAACTTAATGGCAAAGCGTCTTAGTCCAGGACCCCCAAAGGAAAACTAGTGTAAAGGCCCCAGACAGTGGGAATGCTGACCGAGGGCTGGCTCAGGGAGTAGGAAAGAGGAAGGGCAGTGCTGGCTGTGTTATGCCCTCGGCCAGCCTCTGTCCTTGGGCAGGAGGAGGAAGCAGTAGTGTGTCAGCTCCCATCCCCACTGTCAAGACTAACCCTACAGCTGCCAAGTCCCCACCTTGGTGGGGCAAGCCTGGGTTCTGGTGCCTACCCTGAGCATCAGAGACAACAGGCATCAGGTCAGGGTGAGCATCTGCCAGGCCTCGCTTCACCTGCAGTGCCTGGGATGAGGAGCAGGGGAAGGGATCCAAGGCAAGTCCAGTGCCCGGGCGTTGCTCTGGTGAAGCTGTTACAGCACCCTCTGCAGGCTCGAAGGACTCAGTGTGGATAACTTAGAGGGTTGTCCTCCAACAGAAGTGAAAGGCAGGGAGCCTGCCTGTGAAGACGTGGGCGGAGAGTCCTGCCTTCTGAGCAGACCCTGGTGTGTCTGTGGCAGAGGAGGGGCATCAGCCATGGCCCTGGAGTGGCCCAGGGGAGCATGTGGTGACGGAAGCGCCATCAGTGTAGGGGATTTTTGAAGAGCTTATTTACATATTTATTTTTCATTAACTGGTGCTGGGAGTCCACCTTCATCTTCTAGTCTCACCTGCATCCTTCATCTGCCCTTCAACGTTTCTAACCTGTGGGCGGGCAAGAGCCACATGGGGCTCCCACACATATCTAAATACTTAATGAGCCCAAAACTGTTACATGAAACACGCGCGACCTCCTGCTTGGCTGTGCAGGCCTCTGTAACAGCCTCGAATTCAGAATTCTCAGACTCTGGGATTCTGCTCCAAACCCAGCTGTGAGCTCTTCCTCTTCCTCCACCAGCCTCACCTTGGACTTTAAGGAGCTGCACTTCAATGCCTAGCCATCTGCCCAGGCGCTGTCCACAGCCACAAACAGCACTCCTGGACTTGCCCTCAAACCCAAGGGCAGGCAACCCACAGTGTGGTCTACCTAGAAGGGTGGAACTAAGAAGAGGCCCTGAAGACTCTCAGACCACTGGGACATGGAGTCATGGATCCCAGGTCCTGGAGCCTGGTCTGGAAGGGGGAGCAGGGACCCCAGAGGAACCCCTTTGGCCCCACAAACTTCTCACCTGGGGTAAGACATGCTAGAGGGGCCTGCATGTGGGCTCAGGAGCACGAGGGGCAGGCCAGGGGCCATTGCCCAGCCTTGGAGAGGCTCTGAAATCCCAACAACAGTCTGTGAGCAGGGGAGGGCCTCCAGAGGGGGGGGGGGTTTGGCTAGAGACACACTTGCCCTTTGGGCAGAACCTTGGGAACAATAAGGCCATAAAATCATTCTTATAGTGACAGGCACTTTGGTGAGGTGCTGCAAACAGATGACCAGGGCCAAGCACAGGATTGGCCGGTGGTCCGTAAGCCAGCCAGAACCAACGGCAGCGTGTGGGTAGCAGTCCGAGGACTCGGAGGCAGTGGGTGATGCGTGGCTGAGGCAGGGTTGGAGGACAGAGCAGTGAGGACCCTATGGGCACTGGCCACATTAGTGGAAAGGATTCACCCTAGGGCCAGGCTGGGTGGGAAAACAAGGGGTGGTAGGAGGACGAAGGACAGAACCAGGCAATCGGAGGCGTTGATGAGATGCTGCAGTGGGTGAGCTCAGGGTGGGCTGAGAACTGGAGACACAGGGACTTTGGAAGGATGTCACTATTTACAGTTCAGGGTCTCCATGCAGGGCAGAAGGCAAAGTCCAGGACTACCAGAGGGCAGACTAGCTTACCTGGAGACAGACTTCTTATAAAAGACCCAGGAATGCTGCCTTAAGGTAGCATTTGGCTAAGAGTGCAAAAAAGTAAGGGAAGTCTCTAGCAGCCAAAAATGAAGAAGGAACTAAAACCTTGATCTAGCATGCATGCGGCCCTGGGCTTGATCCCCAGCACCATAAAGCAGTAAAATTAATGAAAAATAAATATGTAAATAAGCTCTTCAAAAATCCCCTACACTGATATGTTAGGAAAAAGGCTTTCTTGGTCTCTAAACCAGGGGTGGGGTCTGAAGGCCCAAGTGAGGATCCCACCTTCTCAGTGAAGGGACACTGCCTGCTGGGGCAGGGAGCTACAGAAAGGCTCCCCTGAGCATGTGGCAGCATTGGCACTCACTTGGATTTGGGTCCACACTACCTGCAGGGTCTGAGAACTCTCAGGCCCAAACAGTAATGTGAAAGTAATCCTGGTGCGGAAGAATCTTGGCACCACTAGCAGAAGCAAGCGGCTCTCACCTCTACCCAGGTTACACAGAATTCCAGGGATAGATTCTCGTGCAAAATGAGCTTGCAAGCTCACAACCAAAAATCATACAACCCAAAGGTTTTATGTAAAATGTGAAAATTTGAATAGAATTATAAATCTGTTAGGAAACAATTCACCGTGAGCAAGAGTCAGAGCGTAAATAAAGAACCAGATCCCATCACCAAGATATCCAGACAATATGGGAGCTTAAAAAATAATAAGGAAGTGATATTGGATACATAACAGAAGAACAAGAATCTGAGAGAAAAAAAAATGGTTTTCTTATTAAAAGAACCAACTAAAACGTCTAGACATGAAGAATATAATCATTAAAATTAAAAATTCAGTGGGGAAGATAAAAAGCATATTAGAAAATGTTATTAGCAACTAGAAAATAGATTCAAAGAGGTTATCCAAGTGCAGACAGGAGAGTAAAAGAGATGGAAATGTCCATTTCCTTGGAGACAGCAGGAGGCACACGGGGCCTGGCAGATCTCACCTGACCAGCGTGCACCCCTCCAGCTGCAACACTTAGGGATACGTCTTTCTTCAGAGAGCTGTCCTTGGTCAAAGGGATGTACCTCACCTATAGGTGCCTGGGAGGTTACCTCCCTCCTAAGTCAGGGAGGCCCTGAGGCCAGCCTCTGGCCATGGGAGACCGAAGAGGCTGGCACCCATGAAGCACATTATGCTCCTGCCCTCCCAGGAGATCAGGCTGAGCCTCAGTCCTGCTGCACTCAGCAGAATCTGCTCCTCGGGCTCAGCTTCAGGGCCTCTCATCTCCCAGGTGCTGCAGAGGGAGAGGATGGAGGACGGGCAAAACTGCAGCCAGGACAGTCCTGGGGTTTCTGAAGGAAGGGGCTCTTTAGACACAGGAAGCCCAGGGCTGGGGGACAGACATGGTTATGGGTGGGCCTGTGGGCATGACGGCAGCTGGACTGGCTGCCAGGCCCTCAAGTGCCTCAGCAGAAGGCACCAGTCACACCTCTGCTGTGCTAAGAGGAAATCAGCCTAGAATTCTGAGCCAGCTGGGCTCCATGAGGATGGGAAAGCCCGGTATCGTCCTGCAAGGGGAGACAACCTCCCAAAGGAACCAGAGAGGGGTACGCCTCGGCCATGAGGCGGCAGCGACATCTCCTGTGGCAGCAGGCAAGTCCATGGAGAGCCTGGGTCTCGGAGCACTGTGCAGGATGAGCTGACACTGGCCTCAGGGCTCCCGTGGCAACTTTAGAGAACACGTGGGGCAGGGCGGAGTTGCTGCCCTGGTGTCCTTGCCATCACAGCTGTACAGCAGGCTTGCCACCAGTCTCGCAGCTGAAGACGGCACATTTCTGTTTCTGAGGACCCCCAGGAGTGCAGCATTCTGCCCAGGACCATGGTCTCCTCTGAGGCTCGGGTCCTCTCCCACCTCCTCTAGCTTGCGGTGCAGTTCTGTTCCTTGGGGGAGCAGGACTGCAGTCCTGTTTTACTGATGGCCTTTTGAGCACTTAGAGGCCATTCCACAGCCTCTGCCATTTGTCCCTTCACAGCAAAGTGGTCTGCACCTCTAGGGCCCACAGGAGAACCCCTTCAGTCTGGCCTCTCTCTGGCTTCTTTAGTCTACCCCGTTAGGTCAGGCCTACCCAGAGCAATTCCCTTCGGGTTAGCTCAGGTCCACTGATGAGGAACCTTGGTGACATGGGCAGAAGGATGGCAAAATGCCACCCTAAGTACACTACTTCAGCTTAAGGACCACCGTGGGCCAAGTGCACTCGACTAGCAGGTGTGAGAGCACCTTCTGATCTCTGCCTTTCCTCCTGAGAACAGGAGACGATGTCACGCGTGGGATTGAGCCCTCCCCAGAGGAGCAGAGAGGCACTGTTCATTGGGAATTCTGTGAAAACAGCCCTCATGAGGGTGATCCTTACTTCCCTGTGGTCTCCCCACTAATTAAGTTCCTACGGTCGCTCCTCCTCACTCCCCGGGAAGAAGTGCAGAGGTTCTGCTAGTGTCAGGCCACCTGGGTACATAAATTTTCTGTTCAACATGAATGCTTGTCTCCTGTTCATGTGGCTCATGCCAGTGAGTTCTGGGGCCTAACTGGGAACCTGTGAGGTTAGAGGACTGTTCTGTCTCCTTCAGTGGCACGGTCAGTGTGGGGTGCCCGCATTCCCACATCATGCCCACCCTCACCACTGCCAGGGGCCTCGGGACCGTCTTAGAACCCTACCTGCCGCACCAGGTCTGTGCACAGTGGGCCTCGGGTCTGCAGACCAGCCCTTGGCACCGAGTCTTGGGTGCCTGTTGGTATTTCTCTTGCGCCTAGTATGTTGTCTTTATCTGTTTTCTGTTTCTTAAAAAGAACACCTGAGATGGAATACTTCATTCAGAAGAGATGTTGATTTAGCCCATAGGTCTGGAGGGTGGCTGGCCTAGAGGTGGCAACTGCGTCTCCTTGGCTTCTGGCCAGGGCCTCATGCTGTATCACGGCTGACAGAGGAGGACCGGGGAGTGTGTGCAGAGAACACGGGCGCAGCACAGTGAGGGCAGCTGACTTGGAAAACACCCCCTCAGCACAACCAGCCCGTGCAGGGGAGCTGCATGGCTTCCTCCAGGTGGGCCCCCTGAGGGTCCCATGCCCTCCCAACACCACTCACTCTGGAGCCTGGTCTGCAGCACAGGAACTGGGGGACAAACCAGTCCCCATAGCGTGTGTGGTCATGGCCCGTGTTTGCAAAGGGGCCACATATGCCTGCAACAGTGTGTCTCCTGATTAAGGAGAACAGGGTTCTTCAGTAGATGCTCAGGAGGTTGGCCTCGGGGGTGTGTTTGGCAGTGGCAGAGCCCTCACGGGTGGGAAAGGCAAGGGGAAGCCCTGAAAATGACCTCCCTTCCTTTCTGTCCTCTGCCCTCTGGACCACTACCCAGGTCATGGCAGCTGCACAAAAATGTTGAGGAAAGAGATTGTGTGAGTCTAGGCAAGCGTGAGCTGTAGCCACCATGACATGAGGCAGGAGGGTGGGGTTTCTGGCATTGAAATGCCAAAGCAGAAAAGCAGAGCTCATGGGCCTGAGGGCAGGCGGGAGCCTAAGCTTTTCATGGGTGGTTTTGTTACCTGGGATTGATCCCAGGGGCCCTTTACCACTGAGCTGCACCTCCAGGCCTTTTTATTTTTTATTTTGAGGCAGAATCTCACTAAGTTGCCCAGGCTGGCCCCAAACTTGGGACTCTCCTGCCTGGGCCTCTGGAGACACTGGGATTACAGGCATGTGCCACTGCATCTGGCGGAGCTTACGTGTTTTAAGTTCCTAGTATTATTAGGAGGTTTGGTTTTTCATTCTGTCAAGGAAAAAAGCCTGCTAATCTTTTTAAAGAAAATACTAAAAACTTGAAACAGAATATGTGATTTTCAAAGTGACAGAGGGAATAGAAAAGAAGAAGTGGAAAGGAAGAAAGCCCATCAGCCCATCAGAAAGGAAGAGCAATGGCCCAGGGAGAGTGAGCGAGCAGGAAGCCCAGAAGGAAATCAGGAACCGGTTCCAACGCATCGCCTGTATTTATATCAGTAGATCACAATGAAGAGAAATGGACTAAATTTGCCAGGTAAAGATGGTTTGTCAGATTGGCTTGAAAAATAAGACCCATCTCCCCACTGCTTACACATGGTACAACTAAACAGAAGAACACAGAAAAGCTGATAGTCTGAGGGGGCAAGAAAATGATGTTCAAGGTAACACTAATCCAGAGAAGTCTCTGTTATAATATCAGTCAATGTTTCTAAGAAAGGAAAGCATTCTTACAGATAAAGGTGAGCATAATGGTAAGAAGGATGATTCACCAGGAAGATACAACAATTTAAACTCTTTGCATCTAGTAATTAACCTTGGATAATATAAAGCAAAAAAAAAAAAAAAAATTAAAGTTCCAAGGAGAAATGAATGAACCCCAAACACTAGAGAATACAACTCTTTTCATGACTGATATGCAAGATTTGAAGAATAAAATCAACAAACTTATTTTGAAGTTCACACAGTAAAAGAATTCTACACTCCTGGGATCCTGAATTAGCAAGCACATTCTCTTCAGGGATATACATAACATTTACCAACACTGACTGTGATGACACTCTAGGCCACAGAACAAATCTCAACACTGGCAAAGAGTCAATGTCACACAGACCACCTTCTTTTACCAAAATGTGAGAGGGTTAGAAATCAATTACCAAAAGGTAGTTCCAAGGAAATCTATAAGCAAACAATTACTAAGAGACCTTGACAGGATTTCTGAATGCAGGATACATATATTGAAATTCATTGTGTTCCTATATACTTACTAGGAACACTCAGAATTTAAGAGCTGGGGCTGGGATTGTGGCTCAGTGGTGGAGTGCTTGCCTCGCATGCGTGGGGCCCTGGGTTCGATCCTCAGCACCACATACAAAGCAATAGAGTGGAAACATTGTGTCCATCTACAACTAAAAAATTATTTTTTAAAAAAAATTTAGAAGCACATACCATTTACAATGCAAAAACTTTGAATTGCTAGTTTCTAATAAAAGTAGTATATTTATGGAGTCAGTTATGAAACTTTATTGAAAAGACACTGAAAAAGGACACAAATAACTGGAGACACAACCAAATTTCACCAATTCTGAAATGTGCTTTTTTCTACATTTTTAACGTCTCAAAAGTCAGATGTGACTTAAAATTGACTGTTTCTTAGCTTTTTGTCATCCATCAGTTGGCAGCACTTTTTCTTTTCTCAAAACACATGAAATAGAGGTGTATTTTTCACTTGATAGCATCTGGATGCAATTAAGGGAATACCATGTCCATAGATAGAAGGACTGGAAATTGTAAAGGTAGCTGTACTCTCTGACACATTCTAAAACTTCAATGCAATTTTTGGCTAGTTTCTTCTCAAAAGAATTGAATAACAAAGAACTGAAAATTGGACAGGCAATTTTGACAAACAATATGGGGAAGGTATCTTTCCCAGATATCAAAATCTATTCTAAGCTTTAGGAATTTGATCATAGAGAATTGGCATTGGGATGGACAAATAGAGCAGGGTGACAGATTGGTCCAGCCAGGAACACATGCACATGTTGAAACTTGACCTTAGACAGAGACTGCATTGTGGAGCTGCTTGGACCAGTGGTTATACCTACTGAAAAAAAATATGTAAACTTACTGTCTCATACCAAACACATAAGCTTGGCAGAAGAATAATTCATATGGGAAAAATGCAACTTTAGACTTAGAGAAGACAATGTGGGAAGTAATAGTCTTATGGTCTGTGGAAGAATTTCTCATATAGAACATGAGAAGCATAAACCAAAAAGGAAAACGTTGTTCAACATCATTAGCCACTAGGGAAATGCTAATTAAAGCCACAATCAGCTGCCACTTCACACCCACTTGAATGGCTCAAACCAAAACACAATGAGATACCTAGCACCAGGGAGGAGGCAAAGGATTTCAGTGCTCAGGTGGTGGGGGAGGGGGAGGGCATGCATCATGCAGTCGCTCTGAAACACAGGTGCTCTGCTTTGGTTTCTTGCATGTTTTTTTCCAACAATAAACATGCCCCTAACATTTGACCTAGCAATCCTGCTGCTTTATATTCTCCCTAGGGAAATGCAAATTTATGCTCCACAAAACCTAGATACATGATTGCAGAAGTTCTATTCACCAAAGCCACAAACTGGAAACACTCCAAAGACTTGCCCACAGCTGAGTGAGCAGGCAGAGCGGTACCTCTGTTCAGTGGGGTACTATACAACAACACAAAGGAACGAGCAATTGTGTACACACGACACAGTGCATAAACTGTGGTCATTCATTATGCTTTACACATTTTGTAAGCTTGAAATACTTAGTAGTGACAAAAAATTTTTTAAAAATATGCAAGCATACATCATAAAATTATGAAAGACAGTTCAAAGAACAGAATCTTTCTCTCAAGGTTCTCTTAGTGTTTGACCTCCTCGTGTCCTTTAATCGAGTGCTTGTCTGCCACACAGGCAAGACGCTCGGGAACTTTACCTGTTCATCCTTGCTGTGCTTTCTCCACCTTTCACAGCTTGAGGCCCTCAACAGATTTATGTGAATGGATGTTATTTCTGTGATCCAGAAAAGACAAAAATCCTATGTTATTTGTCACAGGCAGGAGCATTACCAGTTGCACCAGTTACTGAAACTTGCGCAATTTCACTGGGTGTGAGCTTCAGAATTCAGTTCCATGGACACTACTGAAGTCAGTTATTTCTATATGAAACTCAAATTACATTTTCCACTGACATGTTACTACAGCACGAAAGAGACTACAAAATATGATAATTCAGATTAGTATGTCAGTGTGGGCACATGGTTAGCTCTATTTTTTTTTTTTTTTTTTTTTGGTACTGGGGATTGAACTCGGGGGCACTCGACCACTGAGCCACATCCCCAGCCCTATTTTGTGTTTATGTAGAGATAGGGTCTCACTGAGTTGTTTAGCACCTCGCTGTTGCTGAGGCTGGCTTTGAATTTGTGATCCTCCTGTCTCAGCCTCCTGAGCCACTCGGATTACAGGTGTGCGCCACTGTGCCCGACTTAACTCTACTTTTTAATGACCACAATGGTTTGAATTATTTTGGTTAGAAGGAAGTCACTATGAGTAGTGTCTCCTAAAGATTTTAAAGTGGGACTATGTCTTGTTATTCTGAGACTCTTTTAACGTTTGACCCCCAAAATATTGCTGAAACTTACAATTTAGACTGATTAAAAGTCCTGCTTGATCTCAATTTAAACACATGAGCAGTCATTCTGTGCAAAGGCACTGAGGCAGCGCAGGGTAGTTCTTTTCTCATTTACTCTTCATAGGCTATCTTTTGTGTCTCCTGGGAGACAGGTGCTCTCATGAGTTGCTGTGTGTGATTGAGGACGAGGAGACCTGGGGAAGTAAGAGAACGCCCACCTAAGGGCACGTCTAGACAACCCGAACTACCTACCTGCCCTCTCTCCCCGGTGTGGCCCTTGTGGCTCACATGACACCCAGGACACAGCAGGCCTTTGGCAGGACCTCTGGGGGGCCTCACTCGGGAGCATCTGTAGAGGGCGTGTTCCGTCTGCACCTGGGGCTGGCTGATTCCAAAGTGCATGCTTTCAGTCACTCCCCTCAGTCCCGTTACCCTTTCCTTGGTCCCAGCCCATCTGACATTCTCTCCCTACAAAGGATTAGCAGACCAGGACTAATTAAAAGCTTTCCTTTACTAAAATGAGCGCCTCCCTACTCCCTAATACTGAAGGTGAGTGGTTGGGAGGCAGTCCTGGCCTCGCTGTGCAGCCTTTGGATCTGTCCTGGGGAAGCCCATGCTGAGTTCCTAGCCCCAGGCAAGACATCCTCGCCCACGCCCAGCTTGGCTCCCAGGCCAGCAGGCACCTGGGTGACCGCCTGCCAGAGCGCTCCAGAGCAACTCATGGAATCACCACATAAACACAGCAATAGGGAACCTGTTTTTTTATTTTATTTTATTTTTTTTCCCACTAAACTATCAAGAGAGAAACATTTGGAGATTTATATTCAGGGCACAGGACCAAATGGCATCTGAAGCATTTCTTTGTTAAATATAATTAATTTTTCTTGGCTTTTTTCCCCCATCATGATAAAGTCAAATCTTTATTGGATCCTCACCATTTGCCCTATTTCTAGGTGAATATTTCCCCTCCCTAAGGATTCTCAGCGGTCACCAGAGGCGCTGGGGTGGGGCAGGGTGGGAGGCTGTTTCCTTTCCCTACCTGCTATTATAAAATAGGAGCCAGATACTTTGTGTTACTGACTTTAGTTTTTAAAAAAAGACAGAAAACAACCTGGAGAGGCTCTCACTTTGTCAGAGGCAGGGTCTGATCTCATGCAGCTTCACTTGAAGGGGCAGGAACTCCTAAGAGCAGAGCTGGAGCAGCGTGGAAGGAGGTGGGGGCAGAAGAAACGTGACTGCTTCTCTTCCTTGTTTTTCCTAATGCTCCTCTGCGCACGTGCACGCCCCCCACAATTAGAATCTAAAGACCCGCAGAAAGGAAAACTGCATAGAGAACGTTATTTTTCCAATAAAGATGTACGTGATCCGGCCCCCAGTGTTGGTTTTAAGTGGAGATATTGACTTCCAGCTGACTGAGGAGTGGAACATATTTCTCCTGAAATATTGATGGTAGATTACACGAAACCACAAACTCTCTCCATAAAGCACAGCATTTCTAATCCTAATGGTGTTTTCTTTCCCGGGGATGACTGCTGCGTTCATGATATGATGGCTCTATTCTATCTCGGGGAAAAACTTTTTACCATACTGCTAAATTAACTTGTCAAAAGGCTTCAAACTTCGGAAGCTTTTACAGCTCAATTCAGTGCTATTATTCAAGATTGAATGGGAAGGCCGTGGACTGTAAAAGCTTGCAAAAAAAAAAAATAAATTTCACAGCTTCCTAGACTGAGCAAAAGATTTACCTGTTGTGCAGGTTTTGTATCTTTGCTGAGGACCCTGTCTGGAAACCCTCCCTCTTCCCGAAAGGCTGTGCCGCCCTCGAGGCCCACGCCCTCCTGAGGACATTGCTCTCCCAGGGAGCATGCTGCAGCAGGGCACTGCCAAGACGCAGGGGCAGGAGGAACAACAGAGACCCACCACTCCAGAGGGGACCGCCATCTTTCAAATCCTTGTGTTCTAGAAACAGATTCATAAGGGCCTGGATGACCAGTGGCTGCTCGTCAGCGCAAACCAGCTGCCACTGTGCATCACACGGGCTGTGTCTCTGGATCCGGGAAAACAGCAGAGGTGTGGCTGCACTTCACGTCAGCACTCTGGGGCATTTGGAACACCAGGTGGAGTACCAGCGCCCAGCGATCCATGACGTCCCTGTGCCGCCCCGAGAGCACTGACTGTTTCAGTCAGAGCCAGAGGCCATGTGTGGATCCACTGAGAAAAGAAGCGGTTGGGGGCAGGTGGGCTGGTGGCCTCATTTGTGAAGACTCAGCTCAAGAACGACGCGGAGCAAGCCTCTTCTGCACACCTGGAAGAATTCTAGTGGTGGGCTGGGAGGGTGCTAGCAAGGTCAGCCTTCCCTGTGTGACCAGACGCGGTTGTCTTAGATCAGAGCCCTTGGGTGCTGGCGTAGATGCCGCAGTGTGTTAGGCTCCTGAGGTGGCCACAAGGAAGGGCAGCCCTTTTGTGGACCAAGTTTGTAAGCTCTCTCTCCAATCCATAGGAACTTGTTTCAGAGGTGAATCAAGATGCTCAAGATGATCAAAAACATGCAGATGTTGTGGCTTGTCCCGCAGGGGGTTGACAGATTGAAAGACAAGGAAAATAAACTTAGGTTCCCCTTGTTGCTCATAATTAAAAGCAAGTTGAGATGCCCTCTCTTTCGTGGAGTCATCTCCACCGCCCAACCAGAGCAGCCTGTTCTGAGCCTCCTGGGAGACGGCCTTACGTCTCACAGCACCTGCTGTTCTCTCGAGCATGGCTCTCCACGGGTCTGCCCCATGTCTTCTGTCAGCCGTGGGTCAGATGGTGTTGTGTCTGTCTTAGCCAGCCCCAGTGCCATTCCAGGGCTTCACACACACAGTATGCTCTGGGGTAGTCCCAGGGATGAGGACCTTTTAAAGCCCCTTAAGCTGTCCAATGGGCAGCCAAGATTGCAAACAGCTGTGCAAGGTGACCAGCAGATTAGCACATCCCTTGAGATTTATGTGGTGTGGTGAGCAAGACCCACAAGGATACAGGACTGCAACCAGGCTTCAGAGGTCCAGGGTTGGGGCAGGACTTTGGGGGTCTGGGCAGAAGTGGGATGCACAGGGCTGGTTCAGAAGCTACGAGCTGGGCCTGGCAGCCAGTATCCTGCTCAAACCACTGGCATTCCCTCTCCAGCACTGGTGCCTGGTCTCCCATCACCAGAGTGGTCTGGTCACAGGGTGATCCTGAGAGAGACCCTTGCTTCTGATTTACTGCAGCTCACAGCCATTTCACAGGCCCTATTTCTGTTTAAATGGAGCTCTGGGACTTGGGCTTCTGATCTGGGGTCTTTCTTGATCTCTCAGCACTTTGTCTTGAATGCCAAGCTAAATTGGAAGTTTCTTACCTGTTCATAAGGATGGTAGGGAGAACCCTGGAGAACCCTGTGAAAGGAGGGCCGTCCTGGAATCCCTAATCTGGAAAGTCTGCTGCCCACATAGATCCTCACCTTTCACTCTAAGGGGTTTCAGGGAAATTCATGTAATTGCATTCACATGGGCCTCCACTCTTTGTGTGAGCCTGGCGTCTTATACATGGGTTATATTGAATCTTTGATGCAACCTTACATAACTTCCTCTATTATTATTCTTCCTATTTTCCAAGAAGAAAGTTAAATATGAAGGTCCCTGAGCACCTTTCCAAGGTCCCACAGCTATTGATCCAGGGCTGGGTGGACATCTATCTGCCGGCTCCCTGGGGCTTTCCCATACACCAAGCCACCTCTGGTGCTCACACATGGATGGAAACTATGTCCCCTGGGGGATACGGTGCCAGGTCTGACCAGGCAGACCATGCTCTGCCCAAAGAGCATGTGAAAACGTGAACTTTGACAGTCAGAGGTTAAATTTTCTGTGTGTTGGCAATGGATTTTATGACTTACCAAAGGTTCTTTTCAGTATTAAATTGCTTTTTTCCCTATGAGACTTCCTAGTGAATTCAAAACATAATTGGGAAAGTAGAAATGTGATTTGCCAAGCTGTCTCGAGAAGGATACTAGTTTTGGCAAAATGCACCCATAGATGCTTGGACAGAACGTACAAATAGACGGACTCAGTGGAAAGTTTAGTACTGTCCACAGTGACTGCATCTGCTGCCAGTCTCAGGTGAT
Organism: Geosciurus inauris; assembly: GCA_004024805.1. Lineage (NCBI taxonomy): Eukaryota > Metazoa > Chordata > Mammalia > Rodentia > Sciuridae > Geosciurus > Geosciurus inauris. The sequence goes on from PVHX01002926.1 coordinate 34,896, forward strand.
GAGAACAGGAGAAACTGTAAGAAAGAAAAGCCATCCATTAAAAATTCTCCCAGGACTTTTGGAAGAGCAGATGCAGACTGCAAGTCAGGAAGGCAGAGAGAGGAAGGGTCGCCGGGCAAGTGGAGAATGGAGACAGGAATGCCATGTGCCCCCCACACATAGGCCCCCGTGAGCCCATGTGCAGTGCCCTGAGTTTCTGTCCCCAAGTCCACATACTCTTCACCCCTGAGATGATGGTGTTAAGGGTGGGGCCCTAGGGAAGCGGGGGCCCCAAGGTCGTGAGAGCAGAACTCTTAGGAATGGGTTTGGTGCTCTAGGAAGAGGTCCAGAGAGCTCTCTGGGCCCTTGGAGGACACAGGAGTAGGCACTGTCTGTGAACTGGAAGCCAGCCCTCCCCAGAGTCTGCCAGTGCTTTGATCCTGGACTTCCAGCCTCCAGAAGGAAATGTGTTGTTGAAGTCACTCAGCTGTGGCATTCCATTATAGCAGCCTGACCGAGTTGAGGCAAGACGTGTGTACTTTGTAGAAAAGATGGCTCTGAATTTAACTGGCACCTCGTACCTGTTTGCCTCCGTTACGTCTTGTTGATGCCTGGGGTCTCTGGTCCGAGAGGAGTCCTCTGGAGCAGGTAGACAGTGCTGCCCTGGGATCCCTGAGGGACTCAGCCCACTGTGGTCCCTGATGTTCTGTTACAGCCCCTCCAAGTTCTCCTCAGAGCTGATAGGAAGGCCTGACCCAGTCACCAAGGGAGTCCTGGAGAGCAAGCATCTTCCCTGGGGCCTCGAGTCTCGGGGGCATGCTCAAGCCCCTTGGAGGGCAGTGAGGGGTCTTGCATCTGAAATCCATCCAGGGCCCAGGTGAGGATAGCTCTGTTGTTTCAGCAAATGGGTGAACCTTGAGGTGTTGCCCCTTGAGCTCCTGTTGGGACCCCAAAGGGTCCCTGGATGCAGGCTGAACATGGGGTACATACAAGCTCCAGAGTACCCACAGAGTGAGAGAGAGCGAGAGCGAGAGAGAGAGAATCCAGGCTTGCACCTGCCAAGAGCCAGTCCTCAGGGCAGGGTCCAGGGTGAGGGTGGGCAGTCCCCAAGCAGAGGGGGTCCTGCAGGGGAGGAGAACCCAAGGGGGAAAGAGAGCTGGGGACTGAGCCCCAAGGCACAGGGATCCAACCAGGTCAAAAATGACTTTTCTGGGTGCTTAAAAAAATAGTGAACAAAACCCAGAAACACCTATGAGACAGAGGTCTAGAGAGAGCAAGTGTTCATACGAAACAAGTAATTGTGGAGTGAGGCCTGAGGAAGATGGCTTCCAGAACAGCAAGTTGCCAATTGATGAGAAGGTGTCATCGCAGGCAACACAGCCCGGGTATGCGAGGCGGCAGCACCATTGGCTGAGAAGTGACAGCTTCTGGAGACAGAGAGGGTGCTGGGAGGAGCAAGCCACCTGGGTCCTCCCTGGACAGGTATAGAGACAGAGAGAGAGAGAGAGATACGGAGACTGAAAGGCAGAGACAGAGCAAGAGAGGGGCAGAAAGGCAGTGAAGAGACGCAGAAGAGGAGGCAGGCAGCCAGCCGCCAGCCTGCCCCACGGTGGCCTGCCAGAACTCTGTTCTGTGCAGAGCGTCAACAGGCAGCCAAACCAAGGGACAGATAGCTCCTGTGTTCACTCTGTAGCAGTCACCACGGTGCTAGCACAATGTCCCCAAAACACGGGATGCCAAGAAGGAAGCATGGTGTCCTCTGGACACTTGCTCCAGGCCGTGCTGAATGACAGCTGGGGTCTGGAGAAAAGCATACAGAAGAACAGCCTCGCTGCCCAGTGTGCGGAGCCCGCTGGCCGTGGGGCGATGGTCTGCCCCTACGGGAGCCTGCGGCTGGATACTGAATCTCTCCTCCTTGCCATTGTTGCTTGTCAGGACCATGTGCAGGGACGAGGTCCCAGAGCCCAGGCTGCCCTTGCAGCGCCTGTCCCCTGGGATGGACCCTGCCCTCTGACGCGGGCCTGCAGCCCAATCTGCCCAGAGCCTGGAAGCTCCTGACGTCTTCTGACTCTGGATCCCGAGGGACTTGGTGGATAGTGAGTCAGAGGCTCAGAGTCGGGGCTCTATCTTCTGGAGACAGAGTCTCAGCTGTGAATGAAGTACACAGCCCAAGTCTTCAGAAATTCCATTCCATTCACACAGGAAGAAACTCGCTGCTTCTGGGACAGTTGTGTTCATGGCTCTACCCACCCTACCCCATCCTAATAACTCTTCAACAAGACCCTCTTGTCCCCAAGCCCCGGCCACACCCTTCTGTCCTCTGCACAGTCCTCACTGGGCACGTTCAGCTCAGGGCCCTGTCCTTCACAGAACTGGTCAGCTCTGATTGCGACTCCAAGTGCACGATCTTAAGTCCAGAACCATTTAGGTGACCCTGGGCCCCTTGTCTCTTGCCTTTCCCCACTTCACTGGGGCCTTCTGGGCACCAGGTCTCTTTAGGGATGATGCAGGGAGGCCTGGTGGAGGCTGGGCATGGAGGACAGACTTCCCACTGTCTGCTGACTTGTCCTACTTTGGGAGAACCTCAGAACAGCTTAGGACTAACATGTTCAGCAGGGATGAACCCCACCCCACCCCACCCCAGCATCTAGTTCTTCACCTCAAATGCAGAAAAGCCTGGCATGCCAGGGCAGGTGTGAGGAGGGACTGGGCTGGCAGGAGGGGGCTCAGGACTGCAGCCCGGGACTCCTATCCTCCCCATTCTCCTCCCTTCCCTCTGCAGAGGGGCAGCTTTCCCCTTGCCTCGCACCAAAAGAGTTCCCCCAACCCTAGGCTCACGTTGTCCCTTGAGCCATCTTCAGGGAACTCCTTCCTGCAAAGAGTCTGGTCGATGCCATGTTGTAGCCTTCCACAGGGTCACTGAGTGTCTGTGCCCAGGAGTCCATCCCCACTGAGCTCTGCTGCAGAGCTCACCGAACAAAAGCATTCTGTAAGGTGGATGAGAAAGCAGAGGCAGCAGCTGTTGTGCCTCACCTCCACTTCCTGCTACCTTGTTCACAGAACGCCTGCTTGTCCAGACCTGCACAACGCCAGCTCTAGATCCTGGCCAGAGTCAGCTCTTACCTCAGTCTGAGGTTGAAGTCACAGCTGCTCTAACCTGTTGCTGGTGAGCTCATCTCCGTTGGCCAGTAGTTGGCTTAGGAGCAGCCAGGACTCCTAAGTCCAACAACTAAACTTCAGTGGAAGTCTGTAGAACTATAATGCACTAAGAAAAATATTCTTAAAGGATAGACTTGGATGCCATGATGCCTTTGCCCTGTGTTATTTCTTACTTAAACACACACATACACACACACACACACACACACAAAGCAAAAAAGAACTGGAATATGGGCAAGACCCTATGTAGCTGAAAGCTCGGTCCTTGTCCCCAATGCCAATTAATGCCAATTTAATAATGAGGACATGGTTTTTGAGAAAAAGGAAAAAGAAGGAAAGAAGGTTTGTTGCTTAGCTAGCAAAGGAAAAACACAGGGGACTCCTGTCCCAAAGGCTGTGACTCTGGATCAGGAGGGATGGAGGGGTGGTGGTGGTGGTAAAGGAACTCTTCAAGGGTTACATTCCAGGTGTGCCCTGGTAGGGGGTCCCAGGGCTCCCTGTTGGTGTTTAGAATTCATTTGTTAATTTGGGAGATAATCACTTCCCAGATCTTCACAGGCATCTCCTTCCTGTAGTGGGTGTGTTCAAGGGCAATTAACTAGGGGAAGAAAAGAGAACACTGTCTCCCTAATCTTGTTAGGGAAGGGGAGAAGAGAGAAAAAACATTTAAAAAAAAACAACACAAGCTTTAGAGCAATGAGGGCTATATTCAGAAGGTGAAGGGACCACTGTTACCCCCCAGAGGTGTAGCAGCTGGCCACAAAGAGGAGGCACAAGCCTGCAAGGGACACTGGGCAGAAACTTAGAAGTAGCTTCAGTTCCTAGGTGGCACCAATGGGCAGCTACAGCCTCCTTGAGCCACCCACCTACAAACCTTTTGTGTGTAAGAGAAACTCTAATGAGTTTAAGCTGCTGAGATTTGGCAACCTGTTACTTGCAGCCTAAAGCATTCCCGATTAACAGAAAGTATAGCTTAAAAAAAAAAAGACACACACACTCAAATGTAATAGAGCTGTTGTGGGCCTCATTTAGCCCTCTAATCTAGGGCAGTCCTACTAAATCCAGCACATGCTTACCTAGTATAAGAAACACCTGGTGTAAATGTTAGGCAATGCTAGGTCTACATCTCAGATAGACACAAAGGCAGGTCCAAGGCTGAGGACCAAGGACTGGCACTGTCTAGGGAAAAGACTGTGCTCAGAGGAGAGGCTTTGGGGAAAGGTGATACTAGCCCTAGGGGTGTCTGTCAGTCATAGACCTCCGGTGCTGCTGGGAGAAGCATCCTGCAGAAGGAAGCGCAGCAGCTTAGGGCCAGCCTGCTCTTGGTCACTACTGCATCCAGCCTGCATCCAGGGCATTGTTTGATCTGATCTTCTGGGTGCTGCTTTCCACCTGTCTTCTTCTAGCACAGTCAGATCAGCATTGGAGCAAATGGTTGGAGGGAAGCATTCTGCACTCACCTGCCAGCAGGTGTGCCCCTCCCACCCCACAGCCTCTGCATCTCATGGTAAAGGGACCAATACATAGACCTGAATGGCTTTCTGGAAGGTTACTGCCTCAGCACACCTGTGCCACTGACCCCCAGATCTCAGGAACAGGCATTTCAGTACAGCGTGCCTCGTAAAAGCTCCTTATTTATAGAGTGGCTTCGATTACTGTGAAAGGGAAAGCACACTGGGACTGTCATTTCATTGTCCCTTAGGGCACAGATGCCAACCTTTCATATTTTTGAAATAAGAATTTTTCATATCTGAAAACTGTTTCTGAAACAGTTTATGTAGAGGAAGAGAAATATTGTGAATTCACAGAAACTCAACGTCCTGTGTGAAAAGCACAAGCCCCCGGCTTTGTTTGCTTTTTTATTTATTTTTCAGATTTTTTTTCACAATACCTTTAAATAAAGATATTTTATTTATTTTCATGTGGTGCTGAGGATGGAGCCCAGTGCCTCGCACATGCAGGCAAGCGCTCACCACTGAGCCCCAGCCCCGGTTCCCTTGCTTGCATTTGTCCTCTGTTGACTTTTGGTTAGAGATGTGGGCTGATGAAGACACCGTACGGACCTCATCCTGGTGAAGTGTATTTATGCATACACCATCAACGAGGTTTAGTAACCTAAACAAATTAATGGATATTGAAAAGGTCGTGGCCTGAATCTGAACCTGAGACCATGCTGCCTCCCCTCTGGTCAGCGTGGCTGCCTGTGGACTGGGATTTCTCCTCCCCCTTTCACCGCTCAGGGCTCGGTGCTGGGTGAGAGCTTGACGCACAGTGAACACGCAGTAAACACCTGCATATGCCAATTATGGATACCGTAGTGTATGATACCATCAGTGACATTTCTCTGCACCACATTTAATTCCATATTCAGTATTTTTAAAAATTTTGTGGCTTTTGCTTGAGTTGGAACATTCCACAAATTTTTGTAATGCCTAGATTCTGAGAGGAATTTTCATGGGAGATGCCTATTGCTGGGGCATTGTGGGGATGGCACAAGGCCTTGGTTCTGCCTGACATGGGGCGTGTAAACCGTGGCCACACTTGGCTGATTCCAGTCTTGGTTCTTTGCCCATAGCTACCCGTGGTTCATTCTGGCCCTGTGTTTCCAAGGACCGTGTCCACCCTGAGGTAGACACCATGAGGGAGCAGCTGGGAGTGCCGAAACTCCCAGGCATGGTCACCACCCTCTTGTCCATATCCTGTGGCTTCAGACTGAGTTTTAAGATTCCCTGAACTCCTGATTCATGGTGGACGTGGTAGATGCCATGGGAAGTGGCTGCACAGGCCCTCCCTGCACCGCAGAGTGGAGGGCGCTGAAGGGTGGCCCTTTCTCTGAGCAGCTGAGCCGGGATGGCAGGTGCATAGCCCAGGCCCCCAGGGGACTGGGTGAAGGCACTGGGGCCAGGCACAGCCAGGCAGGCTCCCAGGCCACAGCTATCTGTCCTGGGGAGGACCTCAAGGCTCATGACCTGACCAAGCCCTGACGTATGCACACACAGCGAAGCTGGACACTGCAGCTCCCGGCCACTCGTCCTCCTTGTTGGGAGGAAAGCTGAGGAGCACAGGGTTTTCCCCTTTGTTCTAGGAACATGATGCTCCTTTCCCAAGTCATTCTTGAGCTTGGCAGCTCTTTTCAAACCATAAACCTTAGCGAGGTCTTCGGAGAGAGCAGCGCGCTGTGGGGACCAGCAGTGCGTTTTGGAAGTGGAACATTCCTTAGCAGGTCAAAGGGCTCCGTGTGCTGTCTTATGGCACCAGGCAAGGCCACAGGAGCCAGCGATCCCGCCCCTGCACACCCAGCACCTGAGGAAGACACCTGCGGTGCCACGCCCCAAGGGGAGCACCCAAGGGGGAGCTTCCAAAGGCCACCACAGCTGGACTCCCGTGGGAGCGATTCAGCCTTCAGAAGGACTCAAGTCCACCTCGTGGTGTGGGTGGCTCCAGGGGATGCAGTGCTCTGCAGAGGACGTGCAGTGTGGTCCGTCGCGGGGCCTGCGGGAGCCGGGGGGGGGGGGGGGGCGGGGGCCAGAGCAGTGTCGGCAGGGCTGAGCACCTCGGGCAGAGAGCTCCGCAGATGGGCACCGTCTGGGGGGACGGCCGTGCACAGCAGCCTGAACGTGGGTAAATGGTAGTTTTGCAGCTGTATTTTCTGTGGAAATAATAAGGTGAGTATCTGCAAAATAAATTGCAGAAAATTCTTCAGACAGCTGGGCGTGTGGTGCAGGCCTGTGGTCCCAGCACTGTGGGAGGCTGAGGCAGGAGCATCGCGAGTTCAAAGCCAGTCTCAGCAATGGTGAGGCGCTAAGCAACTCAGTGAGACCCTGTCTCTACATAAAACACAAAATAGGGCTGGGGATGTGGCTCAGTGGTCGAGTGCCCCTGAGTTCAATCTCTAGTGCCAAAAAAAAAAAAAGAAAATTCTTAAGATGATACAAAAAGGTCACATAACAATTAGTCAATTCAGCCTCGTGGGGCTGTACACCTTGCTTTCCCTTTCACAGAGGCTTATGTACATGTGACCCCACAGTAGACCTGGGGGCTCCTGCCCTCTGTACCCAAGGGAAACTTCCCCAGACTCCTGAGTTCCTGCCCCAGGTGCCACGTCGGGAAAGCCCCAAGTCCTTTACAGGAGGTTGAGAATGACCTTGAACCTAGGCATGGTGCCCCACAGTCCCTGGAGGTGGCTCAGCCTGTGGGATCTTGTCTGCCCTCGTTTATCCAGGAGCAGAGCGTGGCACTTCTAAGGGTTTCTGTGGGAAACCAAGTGGGAGCCAAGGGTCAGCTTGGCGGAGTCTGCGCCCTCCACCTGCGGAGGCTTGGCGGTGGGTTTTGACAGCAGCCTGATGAGAGTCCTGCGCATGGTCTTTTGCCAAACCATCAGATTATGTATGAGCCTAACACTGGCCTGTGACTTTTGGGAACAGTTTCAGGGGTCCTGAGAAATCCTGTTGAAATTTTAGTTAGAATCTCATTGGAGTTAAGGATCAACTCAGGGGAGAGTTGATGTCTGTTTGATTGAAAATCAAGGAAGTGATTGTTTTTTCTCTTTTCTTATGGTCTTGCTGAGAAACCCTTCTGGGGAGTCCTACAGTGTTCTCTAGGTGAGCAAAGCACACTCTTCCGGTTTTGCTTGGGTTTGCTCTTGGGTGTTGAAGGGTTTACGGCCACTACAAAGGAGGCTCTTTTTCTTGCGTTTCTAGCAGGGCTGGTGTTGTGCAGGAAAATCCCCTGAGTGTGGCGTATGTTGATCTGATACCTTTGTGTTGCTCTGATACAACTGTGACAAACTGGGTGGCTTATAAACAACAGAAATTTATTTCTCACAATTCTGAGAAGACCAAGATCCAAGGGTCTGACGAGGGCTCCTTCCTAGCTCTCTGCCACCTCATGGTTGAAGGAGTGAGGGCGTTCTCTGGTGTTCCTCTCATCAGGCACTAATCTCTGTCCTTAAGACCTAATTGTCCCCACATGCCAACACTGGAGATTAGGCTTTCAGTGTGGAAATTTGGGGGAGATGCCAACTGTGTCCAGGACGAGCTGCTGTCCTCTCTCCTTGCTAATTCTGAGAGTCTGCTGGGCTGCTTACCTCGGGAGCTCCACTGCGTCCACCGGCTTTCCAACATGGCAGCAGAACACTGGAGGCGATGGAGTCCACAGAGAAGGGGCTCTGGAGGATCCAGTCCAAGGTCAGGTGACCCATTCCTGTGGGCTTCCTCATGGGAATGTGTGATGGGAAAACCACTCACATCATGAATCAAAAAGCAGATAGAGAGAGAGAGAGAGAGAGGATGAGACTGGGCCCCAACCGCCCTGGAGGGCAGGCCCCCATGAGCTAGGGACCTCCCACTGGACCTCTGCTCTCAGGGGCTCCCCCACCCCCCATAGCGCCATCCTGGGACCCGGGCCTCTGACACCGGGGCCTATAAGCCACAGCAACGACACACATGCCTTCTGTGTGAGCAGGGGTCCCAAGAGGTGAGCATCGAGGCAGAGCCATTGGTTCTTTAGCGTTTCTGTGCAGCTTGTCACCCCTCTCAAAGGCCTGCTTCTCTTCCGTTTGGATTTCCTTCTTCACACTCCCTCTGCTGCCATTGCGTGGGCTGAAATTTCTGGCAGAAGCTGATGGTGGGAACCACCGAGGTATTGTTCAAAAGTCGACTCCCTTCTGGATTACTAGGATGGAGATAGCTTCAATGTGGTGTGTTATTTCTGATTTTTTTCCTGTGAGATATAAAGAGAAAGATACATTAATATGCTTGTACAGTTTAATGAACTGCTAAGTATTGAGCACAGAATCACCATCACCCAGAACTTCCTCTGCACAACCCTTCCCGGGCACAGCCTTCCTGACTGACCACCTGCCACAGTCGCAACTTCTAGTGTGTTCACTTCATTACTTTCTTTATACTTTTCAACCTAACTATGCATCTCCGAGCACTGTCATTTTATTTTGCATTTTGGCTTTTATATAAATAGAATCAATCATTCAGTATGGTTTCCTTAGTGCCTGGCTCCTTTCTCAGTCACTCCATTTTCTGGGTACCTGAGGTGGTTGTCTATTTTTATTTTTTAGTTTTTGCTGGTTCTCATTTGTGTGGTCTTGTTTGCTTATCTGCCTGGTTATCTTTTCTTGTAGTGAGCAGTATATATATATATATATATTTTTTTTTTTTTTTTTTCCAGGAAATAATTGAGAACTGTATTTTCTTCTTTCAGAGGCATTTCATGTTTTCATGAGTCACACTTAGGGTCGCTATGAGTCACTGGCACTCGAGGATCTCTTGATTCCAGTTTTCACATTGGGTGTTCTGCTGCATTCTGAGGATTCAGTGCTGACCAGTGCAGCTGGCTGCCGCCAGTTCTCCTTTGCTCTAGGAAGTGGTGCAGTGGAGCCGTGAGAGCCAGTGTGTCTTCCCAGCTCTGCTCAATGATGTCATATGGCAGATTGAAATTGGCCTCAACAGGAACATTTACACCAAGAAATTAGCAAATGTTACCAACCAGGGCTTTGTCTTGGAGAACAAGTTGTTAAGAATTTATCATTCCATGCTCCGAGGTTCAATTCTTTGGAGTTTCTTCCTGAAGTGTGGGATTGTGTCCTAGGCTCCCCACTCTTGTCAGGACCTGGACTCCAGTTTGTCTCCTAAGCTGAGTGAGAAGCCTGTTAAATGTAGAATCTTTTTTAAAAAAAAATTTTTTTTAGTTGTAGATGGACAACAATGCCTTTACTTTGTTTATTTTTATGTGGTGCTGAGGCTCAAACCCAGTGCCTCACATGTGTTAGGCAAGCTCCAGCACTGAGCTGCAACCCCAGCCCCTTAATATATGATCTTAACCCTCCTTTCACATCGGCAAAAGTTCATCTGAGCAAAAGCGTTGGTCTCACTTTGATTGTTTCCATTTGGGCAAATATGAGCAGAGCTCGTGAGCTGGCTGTTGTGCGAGCATACATTTCAATTCCTTCTGGGTCCTGTGGGGACTTACGAGGGCCCCCAGGCTGTCTTTCAGAGTGGCCAGGCCATTCGTACCGCAGAGCAGCACATGGAATTTGGCAGCTCGTCATCCTCACCCACACCTGGTGCTGTCAGTTTTATTAATTTGCTCACGTAGTTATTTACACATGTATTTATTTTTATTTCAGCCATTACCACGGGTGTGCGGCGATATCTCATTTGGCTTTAATTTTCACTCCTCTGTATCTATAAGGCTGAGGATCCTCTCCTGGGCTGTTCCATTGGTATGTCCTCTCTTTGCCTGTTTTTGAGTTGGACCATTTGGTCTCGCTGTAGAGCTGTGGGTATTCTTTATATATTCTGGATACATATCCTTTGTTATGTGTGAGTTTCAAATATTTTCTCCCTCAAACCTATATTTTTAAAATTTCTTTTCATTTTTTCCATTGACCTCAAGAAACAGATAAATGGAATGGAAAAGAGAACTCAAAAGAAAAAAAACTCACATATGAAAAAATTTCTGTGCAAGTACCTGGGAAAGAACTGACAGGTTCTGTATGGCACAAAGACTGTAACCTCAGTACCTTTGGGGGACAATGGTGACTGGCAGCAGTGACCAGTGACAAGGTTTTTCTGTAATGCTTGACATTTTTACAAGGAGAAAGTATTTTGATTTATTTAACAAAAAAACATGCATATGCAAGTAAAACCTATCATCTTCCATCTCCAATAATCTTGAAACAAAGGATGTTTTTTAAATCAACAGAGCAAAGAAGATATGCAAAGAAAGCATTTAAAAATCATACTTGGCCTCGTAAGAGTCCCTTCCTGATGTACCCGCTCACACTTCCTACAGGGCGTGCCAATCCAAACAGTTCATGTGGGTCACCGGCAGCCTTGGTGGGCCGGGTTCCTGACCCTCCTGGGCCTTAGCCCTGTGGACTTCTGTTTGGCCATCAGGGTCCACTATTCACTTGCCCAGGAGAGCCAGGCATCCACTCTGGGTTTTGCTGGGCAGAGTAGCCAGCTGTACTCTGGGGCTCCTGGCTCCCCTCACCCATCATGTCACACCACAGGGCATCAATCTGGCCTCCCCAGTGGCTGCCAAAGGGGCCGAGAGTGGAGTGAGCACCTTTCAGGAAAGTCTTCAACTACCCAGACACAAGATGGGAGGGAGTGGGGAGACAGAGCCCTCTCCTTCTCTCACAGGCTGTTCCAAGACATTTATCCAGTCAGCCTGGCCAGAGACATCCCATATGTCCAGCTGAACGTCTGTGCCAAGTGGCCTCAGTGTCCACTGGGCAGTGCTAGCCTGCGGTGAGGCACCGCCCTGCCTGGTTGCTCTGCTTCCCTGGCACTGCCCGTTGCCCTCACACCAAGCCAAGAGCCAACCTGCATCCTTGCTGCAGGTTCTGTTTTCTAAGGAATCCAGGATCAGATATAGCCCTACTTTTTCTCACTTGGCAGAAAGTCTGGAGGAAAACAGACAGGGACAGGGGGCTGCATGTGTGTCCTGTGGGACCCATACTCTTCCAATCTGCCTGCTCCACTATTTTTTTTTTTAGTTGTTAATGGACTTTTAATTTATTTATTTGTATGTGGTGCTGAGGATCGAACCCAGGGTCTCACACACGCCAGGCAAGCGCTCTACCACTGAGCCACACCCCAGCCCCATCTACCATTCTTACTATGGAGTGTTTGTCCTTATGGTCACAGTAGGGCTGCTGCACTTCCCAACCTTTCATCAACATTTTAGGATAAAAGAAAGAGGAAGAAGAAGGGGGTAAGGACCTTGGTTCTGATAAGATTTTGACTTTTTATTTCAGGTCAACAGGAGCTGTTTTAGGTACAAGACAACTCTTATTTTCAGGGGAGGCTCAGAAATCTAATTACTGATTTTCATTTTGTGTCATAAAGGCAGATTAGTGAGAAGGGGATTTGGAGTGGGTGTTGAGTAACTCAACCTACAGGATCTGCTAAGTGTGGAGGGGCGAGATTGATGGCAGAATTCCCTCAGCACAGCTCACGGTATTACCTAGTCTCTTTCTCACTCAGCACAGCTCACCATGTTACCTAGTCCCCTCACTCAAGGGGTTACCTAGTCTCCTCTCTGTCACTCAGCACAGCTCACGGTGTTGCCGAGTTCTTTCTCTCTTCCCGCACTTCACCCAGGGTCAAACCAATTCCAACTTTTTGCTTCAGGAAGAATAAATGTTCAGTTCCTTCCAACTGCGCATTGGGGTTCTATAATAGAGACTTTAAAAATGATCTATTTTTTAAAAATTCAGAGTAAACACTTGAAAATGAGAGATTTCACATTAGCGCCTGGATTCCTGGATTTCCTTGAAAAAACTGGCCAAAGCTAACCTTTCCTTCCAAGCTAACCGGGGCCAAAGGTGTCTCCTCTGGAAGGTGCAGCTGGGCCTTGGCAGCTCCCCCTGGTCCCCCTGCCCCGGCTGCTGCCCCACACCTGCCTGCCCGAGTCCTCGCCTGGTCCTGCCCTAGAAGTAACTGACTGTGCTGCTGTGCGGGCCGGGCTCCCTGCTCCTCTCTCCCACGCAGCCGGGCCGTGGCTCCCTGGGATGATCCTGAGGCGTCTGATCCGTGAAGACCCAGCTTTTGTCAGAAGCCGAGGTCCCGTGAGGGAGTGCGCGTTCACCCTGGGCTGGACATCTGCATCCCGGGCAGTGAGGACTGGCTGTCAGCGGGCGTCGGAGGCAAGAGCCCAGCCCCTCTGCCTGCTAGCTGCTGTTGTCCCCTGCCTTCCTGTGTGTCGAGGGGCACCCAGCAGGTGGCACTGGTGGACTGATGGCCCTGGGCCCGTCCAGTAGGAAGGGCTGTGGCCAGAGCCATGAGGACAGGGTGGCCAGAGCAACTGCCTCCTCACGCTCTTTGTGTTCAGTTTTCAAAGTCGGCAATTGCGTGAACCAGTGCTCCCAGCTCCCCGCTGCCCGCCTGCTCCACTCTCCCCAGAACACTGTGAGGGACGCCTTGCCCACCACGGGCGCAGCCGAGTCCAGGCAGCCACACTCCTTGCGCAGTCACAGGGTGGGTGGGTGACTGGAGAGGTCAGGACCCATGCCAAGCCACAGGTCTGGGCTCTGTCCCTCTCTGGTCTCTCCCACTCTTTTGCCTCTGGGCTTCCATGAGGTGAGCAGCCTCCCCCGCTGCGTGCTGCCCTACAGCTCGCTGTGCTCCACGGGCCCCAGGCAATGGAGCCCGCTGACCACGGCCTACCACCTCCCAAACTGTGAACAGAGAAAACCTTTCCTCTTTTTAAGTTGATTTTCTCAGGTTTTTTTTTTGTCACAGTGACAGAAAGCTAACAGGGTCATTTGTTAATAGTGTAGAACACATTTATCTTTTTTTTTTTTTTGGTACTGGAGATTGAACTCAGGGGCACCCAACCACTGAGCCACATCCCCAGCCCTATTTTGTGTTTTATGTAGAGACAGGGTCTCACTGAGTTGCTTAGCGCCTCGTCATTGCTAAGGGTAGCTTTGAACTCGTGATCCTCCTGTCTCAGCCTCCCTGAGTGCTGGGATTACAGGCTTGCGCCACTGTGCCCGGCTACATTTATCTTTAAAAAACAAAAATACCCAAGCATGATCTAAAACACATCTCAGAGAGTGTTAAACACCAGCCCGGCCCAGTGATGTCTCAAGTTCCTTCCCCACTGAGACCGGGCGTTGGCTACTGAAGTTCCTGTTAGCTTCAGTGGTTTTTCATTCATAGGAATTCCATAAGGGAGAGCGGCTTTGGGCACATGGAGAGTGGGGAGAGCACACCAGCTGCTTGTTTCCCTGTGAGTAGTTTCTCCAGTGTCTCTGTAAGTGTGGAACGAGCTGGCTTGCTGCAGAGCCTTCTGGGGGATTGGGCGTTGAGAGTCAGAACTTCTGTGACCTCTTGGCACACTCTTCCCTGTGCCATTTCCTCAGGGATCATCTTAAGGACTGTGTTTTTAAAAAATGAGAAAAAGCCAACAGAGAAGGAACAAGGGAAAGAAGGGTCCCCTCCCCGAAGTCGCACGTGCTCTTGGAGGCACTTTCACCAGCGCACATTTATGAAGAGTTGATTGGCAGTTGTACCAGCAGAGTGACAATCACCGTGACCCAAGGCCTCCCGAAGGTGAAGGAAACCTGAGCACAAAATTGCTTCGTAATCACATCTCTCATTTGGAGGTAAACCCAGGGAGGACGCTGGGAGTGGACCTCCAACTCTCTGAGCACCAGGGGTGGGGTGCCCTTTTGCGAGACGTGGGGCTCATGCGCATGTCTATAGCACAGCCCTGGAGGTACCATCTGGGCAGGAGGGTTGAGGTGCCCTGCTCTGTACCCAGTGGGTACCCTCCACAGTGGCCTCTGGGACTCTGGGAGAGTGCAGGCCAGGTGAGTGTGCTGGACTGGATGGAGAAGGGGCAGGAAAGGAGGGAGGAAGGAGCTGGCAGGAGACACCATGGTGCTTGGTGGGCCTCTGGGCAGGAGGCTGCTGGAGCAGCGGGGGCCCTTGCAGGCCTCAAGGACTATTGAGGGGTCCTCACTGGAGTGGCCTAGTTCAGGCAGCACCCCCTTCCTTCCTTCAAGGGGGTGGGTGGATGCTTAGAGAAGTTGGGGACCTGCTCAAGCCAAAGATCTGGGCCTGTCCTTCTCAGTCTGTGCAGGGACATTCTTCAAAGCTGTCCCAGGACAGGGTGGGGCACAGGGGTTTGGAAAGCCTTCATCTCTAAGCTGCACCATGGTGCCTCTGCCCATCCCCACAGCCCCCTACCACTGCAGGTGTGTGGTGGCTGGGCCCCAGACAAGCCCCTCTGCCACCCACCTGTGGCCCCCACAGCCCGCTCAGCAAGGCCAGCCAGGGCCCCTCCTGTCTGAGCTGCAGCCCTGCTCAGGCCTGGGAAGGGTGAGGCCTCTGCAGGCCACTTGGGCAGCAGGTGAGGAGCCAGCTGCCTCCTGGGCCAGGCCTGGCTGCGTCCTCAGGGTCCCAGGCGCCGCCACAGGAGCTGGCAGGCAGGAGTCCTGGGCACCTCAGCAGAAAGCTGGCGAAGCTCTTCCCAGGGTGGTGCTGCCCGGCTCCCAGCGCAGCTGTTGTTCCGGAAAAGCACCAAACTGCTTATAAAAAGCATCTCTAAGCCCCAAATCTATTGCCACGGCCTGGTGTTTGGTAAAGGGCCAGGAGAGGCGAGTGAGGGTTGCTGCCTGGGGTCAAAGCCACTTGGTCCTCAGTGTCCGCCTGGGGCTGGCCTGGCCCACGTGGCGCTGTCTTTTGTCTGGAAGGAGCAGCAGGGTGATTTTGCAGTGTCTCCTATTCCAAACGCCATGTGGCACTGTGGGGATGGAGCTCGAGAGGCTCGTGGACCTACAGTCAGGAGGACGTGGCCTTGGCGGCTCCTGTAGGTCATGTGTGCATGCACACATGTGCCTGTGTGTGTATGCCTGTGTGCATGCGTGCCGGTGGCGGGGCAGGCTGACCGGGAGCAAAGCCCGCCTCCCGGAGCTCCCGGCTGCCCAGCTGCACCCCCTGAAGCTGAGTCTTGGCAGTTGTGAGGCTTCTGCTGCCAAAACGCCCATGGCAGCCCCCAGGGGCTGAGCTGGCGAATGCCACGTGGGAGGGGGCCTTCCCTGCCCTGGAGCAGGCTGCTGGAGATCTGCTAGCACCCACCTGACACCTGGCAGACAGAAAAGGGACCCAGGTCAGACCCTCAGGGGCCGGGCGGGGACTCGGGCTCCCTTTGGTCGGTTGCTGAGGCACAAACTAAACATCTATAAAGTTGTTTTAATTGGACTCAGAAATGGACTTTGCTTGGATTCCTGCTCCTGGGGGGTGACAACCTATTTTTAAAAGCTCAAGTGGAAAAGCTTCTTGCAGCTGTGAAAATACTCTGGGGTCAGCCCCCCTGGCCCTGTGTGATGTCTCCATTGGTGTGAGAGGGGATGTGCTCTCCAGCTGAGGGGTGGGGAAGGGAGGTTGGTGTTGGCCTCTCTTCCCTGTGGAGCCGCGGGCAGGAGCACACAGGGAGGCCCGACCTTCGGGAAGGCCGGGAAGGCTGCATTTTTCTGGCACCATGGGGCATCAGGACCCCTCCGCTGGTGCCTCCCTGAGCAGTTCTCTGCACGTGTTGCAGTGCAGAGACCCGGTCCTGCGGCCTCTGAAGGGAAAGGAGGTGCCTCATCCTGACATGTGCAGCGCCCCCGGCAAGAGTGGCCTTTGCTGAAGAATTGGACAGTGCCATCTGGGCTTTGGAACAAAGTCTGATTCCTGAGATCTAGAGGAGTCCTGGGCTCTGGTCGGAAGGTCTGGAGGTTCTCTTGTAGGTTGGATATGGAGTGTGCCCAGACCTTCTGCTGGGAGGTGGCAGAAAAGTAGGCAGCGGGCCTGGTGGCAGAGCTGGGCCACTGGGCCATGCCTCTGCCGGTGCGTCTTGCCTTAGCATCTGGCTGGCGTGCGCTCTTTCTCTGCCTCTGGGCTGCGAGGTGAGCAGCTCTGTCCACCACACACTCCCTGACGTGACGTTCTGCCTCACCACAGCCCAGAAACAACAGAGCCAAGGCCACGGGCTGAAACCATGAGCCAAAATGAACCTTTCCTTCTCTAGGATGCTTTTCTCGGGCATTTGGTCGCAGCAACAGAAAGCTGCCCAACAGTTTCTATTGCCGAAATTTTCTAAACTGCAAACTTGTTACAAAGTGCCTCTCAGTAGTTTTGGTTAGTCCTCAGAGTACCACCACTGGAAAGCTGGTGATCAGCTCAGCATCTCACCAGCCCTTTCTAGTACAGTCTCCCTGCTGGGCGGGGTTGGGAGGCTGTGGCCAGCACCACCTGTTCTACATGTGAAGAACAGACTGGCCCCCTAGAGCCCCTCCAGCTCAGCAAGTTCCACTCTGCTGCCCCCTGGCACCTGAGGGATGTGCCTGCTCATGCCCAGGTGTGAGTGTTAGCAGGCGCTGCTCCTCAGGGGCCTGAGCGGTTTGCGTCAGGTAAGGGTCGTCCCCGGTGCTGATGTTCTTCCACACATTTGGATCCTGGGCCCTGCGCCCTCTTGCCAGGAGTGCCATCCCATCTAAGGACTGTGTGGGTGGCAGAATCGAGGTCTGCGTCTGCCACTGCCACTTCGCGCAGCATGGACCACGCCTCCCCAGGCCGACTTTGGTGGAGACTTTTTCTGGATCACTTGAGACTTGTGCTTCCTAGGTGAGCCATCAGTGTCTCTGTGGCTCGGGCTCTCCCTCGGTGGCCTGAGGACGATGCTAGGAGGGTACCACCCCAGGGATAGGAACATCACGTGGGCTAGTGCGTGTGTGGCACCCACCTCAGTCCCAGCACACGGAATGCATTGACTGAATGCATCTTATATCAGGAGACAGGGTGGTGGGGTGGGAAGGGGCGCTGTGGAAGATGAAGGGGGTGGGAAGCAGGCACAGCTGCCGCCTGAGGCTGACCCCCAGCCCTGGGCTCAGCACGTTCCAGACTCCAGGTGCTGGGCCTCCTGCCCTGGAGCCAGGACTCTGGTGTAAATGCTCCATGGCAGATGTCGAGAGACTGGCCCTGTGCCATGGATGGTGGGGATGGAAAGAGGCAGGCTGATGCCTGGACTCCACCAGAAGGCAGGGGTCCAGGGCTCAGGTCCACTGAGCCCTTTCCTGTGTCATTTCAGAGGATCAGGAGCAAGAGGCTCTAGCGCCCCTGCCTGCAGCACATCAAGTTGGTGTTGGATGTGAGCAGAGGGAAGGAGCCGCTCTTGATGCCTGGGCTGCGGCAGCAGGGTCTTGTCATGGAAGGGGCCACAGAGGTCATTTTGTTCAATCCTCCAGCCAAAGCCAACCTCTCTTTCTGAGGAGACGCTGTCAGGGTGGCCCTCAGCCTCTGGCTTGGCACTGGGCCTCACAGTTGGGCAGCCCCCCGTGCCTCCTTGCTGACCCTGCTTCTCTCCTGTAGCTCAGCCCAGACCCTAGCCTGACATGCCGTGGGCTCTGACCCCTGGCCATGTCTGTGTTCCCCTCTGACCAGCACAGCCTGATGTGCCTGGAGCTGCGCTGATCCCAGCGCCCCTCGCCGGGCACTGGCTGCCTGTGGGCCACTCCTTCTTGGCCTGTTCTGCTTCTGAGAAGGCCACATGGTGTCCTGACCCTCGGGGTGGGAAAGAGGGCAAGCGCGTGGGTCCTGCATGCTCGGGTGCCTCCGCTGTGCTCCTCTTGCTCAGGCAAGTCAAGGACAGGAGCTTGGACCTGAGAGGCTGGGTCCTGTCCTGGCTCCTCCACCTCTGAGCTGTGTGTTCAAGCCTTGTCCACTGAAAAATAACACCTGAGAGGAACGTAAAGAATCAGGGATCAGGTGGAGGAAACCCCTGGTTAGGAATGCCTGAAGGCCCAGCCGAAGCCCAGGAGGCAAGAGACACAGGGAGGGTGCGGGGGCAGAGCTCTACCGAGCTCCCCAGGCTCAGTCCCAACTGCAAGTTCAGGGGCACTGCCAGGCGCGGGGCAGCAGCGAGGCCTCTGCTCTGTCCTGGGATGTGTACACTGGGCAGATCACTTCAAGCAAGAGAGGCCCGTGGTGTTCATGCCAGAAGCCAAGCCATCAGCAGCTCTGTAAGAAGGGGGACTTTGGGTGAGACCGCAGAGTTTCGATTCCACTCCTGGGATCAGGAGCTCTGGGTTTCCTGAAAGGCCTTTCGTGACTGTGATGTCCAGCCCAGGTCCCTGGTTAATAAAGTGACTCACATGGGGCTTACCAAT
The DNA here is from genome assembly GCA_004024805.1 of Geosciurus inauris. Taxonomy (NCBI): domain Eukaryota; kingdom Metazoa; phylum Chordata; class Mammalia; order Rodentia; family Sciuridae; genus Geosciurus; species Geosciurus inauris. The sequence goes on from PVHX01002926.1 coordinate 53,716, forward strand.
CCTCGTGTGCCAGGGAGAAGGCAATTCCTGCGGAGGGGCCCTCTGTCCACGGCTGCCTGTGGCTTCATCTTCCGCTCAAGCTGGGCTGATGCTCTTGAGCACTCCGGGGGGCACTTCAAGGGGGGCAGGGTGCATTTTTCTTGGCGGACCTTGACGGTGTCTGCTGGAATCGGTTCATTTTCTGAAATGCCGAATGCCTGGAACTGAGAAGCCGCTGTGCCCTGCTGCCGTGACCACAGGTGTGAACGCACCCACAGCAGGAAGCGCACATTAGTTTGCGTATTAGTTTGTATTCCTACAAAAATCTCATGGATTCAAGTTCTACATAGAAGGAATGAACCGGAGGGTAAACTGAACTCCAGATTAAAGGGCTTATGTCAGGCAATTCTTTGAATAATTTTTATGGTTTTGAATCATCATTATTTGTAATACTCTCTGAAAAGCCAGCAAATAATTGTTTTCTCCCGACTGATTTTGTTCTTTTCCTCTTAGCAAATATTGATTCTTGGCACCCCCCTTCAGACTCAGGGTTGAATGGAACTGAAATTAACAGGGCTGCTTTTGTTTAATACAATGAACAAAACTAGTGTTTGGAGGGTTCTTGTCCTGCCCAAACATCTGTTCGAGGCCCAGATGGCAACTGGGCTCTGGAAATAGGGCCTGTGAACTGAACGCTTCTGCCGAGTCAGCATGGGGAAGAAGATGCTGAATTTTCATAGGTCCTACAAAAATAGCTACTTTCAAAAACTTCTTGGCAACAGAGGGCTTTTTCTTTTTAAGAATGTGCAAAGACTGTGGGACTTCCCCATTAGATAACTCGAGCGAGAAGCCTGATTTACATGAGGAACTCTGCTCACCAGCAGTTCTGTGACATCGTGGGTCTTCAACACGCATCAGTGTGGATTCTGTAACCTGAGACCCTACTGCTCCCTTGGTGTTGGTGGGAGCCCTGCGCCAGTCTCCAGGAATTTGTTTTCTTTCATTGCAAGGAGTCCGAACGAGGACTTTGTTAATCAGGACTGTCAGGAGGAGGATTTTGTAAAGGGGGTGTGGACGAGTTCCCAGGTCTTTCTTTACAAAAGCATAGCAGGTGAAGCTGCCTCCCCTTCCCCAGCAGCAGGCTGTGAAGGGGGCGAGGGGGCGCCTGCCTCCTCCATCTTGCCCCAGCTCCCGCTCCCCAGCTGTCCCCGCCCTGCAGCTCCCTATGGTTGAGCTCTGAACACGGAAGGCTCCGTGTTGCCGTCCCCATGGATTAGGGTCAAGGTTGTGGTCCCCGTGGGGAGTGTCTACTGGGCTTTTCAGAGAGCACGAGCTCCAGGTTCATTAGGCAGAGCTTTGAACTTGGGCTCCACGGACTCTTGGTTTCTTTAGCTGAGAGTAATGCCTTGAGTTTTGTTGTAGAGTGCCTGCCGTTTTCTGCTTTATGGTGAGCAGTGTCCAGGGTGTGCCGTTTATCAGGCTGGTTTGACCTCTCGGTTCTCGATGGGGTTAGGTCCAGCAGGCTTTCTCGTGCTTTCTGGCCCTTGGAAGTTGATTTCTGGAAGCGGTTGTCGTTGTCTTTTCTGTTTCCTTCTTGGTGGGCTGTCATCTCACAGATGCCCTTGTGGGGTTCCCTACATGACCTGAGAGCTCACCCACCGTCCGGGGTGTGCTCCCCGAAGACTTCTGAGCGGGACTCCCTGCCGCCCCTGCACGGCAGGTTTTGAAGACTGTAGGTTACTAATTTAAGTAATCTAATTTCAGTTTGATTTTCTTTCTCTTTATGGACATGGCTTAAGGCTTTTTTCTACGAAGAGTTTGGAAAGACAGTCTTGCATTTGCATTTGATAAAGTCCTTGTTGCTTATCTTTCCAGTTGACCTATGTGGGGTGATCAGCGCATGCTCATCTGTCCTGGGGACCCTACTAAGCAAAGCAGCAAAAACAGCAGCTGCTGTAATCCAGCTGCAAGGGACAGTTTGGGCGCGGTGCGGGGCGAGGTGCAGTTCCCTGCTGTTCCCGCATGGGGTCCAGTAATCCTGCACCTGCAGGGAGAAGTGTCCTTTACTCCCGCACATGACAAAGGGGCCTCTCTGCTGTCTTCCGGTCACTATTTGCTCTTTGGTGTCTTTTTGTTTATCCGTTTTCTTCAACTCATGAGTCCTGATGTCCCACAAGCTGGGCACCTATAAAAACTAAAATTGGGCTGGGGCTGTAGCTCAGTGGTGGAGCGCTGGCCTAGCATGCATGAGGCACTGGGTTCCATCCTCAGCACCACATATGAATAATAAATGAGTAAAATAAAGATCCATCAACAACTAAAATAATATTTTAAAAAAGCTAAAATTGAGCAACAAATATGATGTTTTTGATAAGTTGAAATAAATATCTTTTTAGAGTTCTTTTGAGAAAAGTAATAGGTGAGTGATCAAAGCATTTAGAAGTTTGCATGTATATGGAGAAAGAGATAAAGGAAGTGAAGCTCTGGGTTATGATTCTAACCTATTTTAATGCCCCTGTATCAATTTTCTGGAACCAGCTGCAGAATTGCAGACTTGGGACTTAATGGGCTGATGGAGGCCTGATGCCCAGGAAGGCTACTTCCCACCCGCTTTCACTGAAGGGTGGCTTAGCTCTTCTTGGTCCTCTGTGTTGAAAATCAGTCTGTTGATCTGCACAACAGATGTTGGGATTTTGATTGGGATTATGAATCTGTAAGTCATTTTCTAAGAAAAATTGCTATACTTACAATATCAAATCTTCCAATCCATGAACATGCCATCTCTCCATTTACTTTTGTCTTATTAATAAACTTTATTGCTCTTTCTTTTTTTTTTTTTAATATTTTTTTAGTTGTAGATGGACACAATGTCTTTATTTTATTGCTTTGTATGTGGTGCTGAGGATCGAACCCAGGGCCTCACGCATGCGAGACAGGCGCTCTACCGCTGAGCCACAATCCCAGCCCTTTATTGCTCTTTCCACAGGTGTCTTGTACAACTTCTGTTAGATTTATTATTGGGAGTTTTATGGTTTTGAATGCTTTTGTATGTGATATTTTAAAATATGTAAATTTTCTAGCAGTTTTTAATGTTATCTGTAAATATAATTGATTCCTATATATTGACTTAGTGTCTACTTTGCTAAACTTTTGCTAAATATCATCTGATCCTTGTTTTTCCATTCTAGTTATGTCTGTTAGTTCTTTCTCTGGTCCTTCTGTGCTGGCTGGGGCCTCCAATCCAACACAAAGGTAAGTATGAAAAAGTATGTCCTTACTTTATTCTTGGTCTTGAGTATAAATACAATAAGCTATTGTCTGTAGAACTTTTGAAATACTCTTTATCAAGTTAAGAAAATTCCTCTTTACTTGTAGTTTTTATATAATAAAAAATTATTGAATTTTATTGAATTTTACCAAACATGTTTCCTCAAATCTATTGAAATTATTGAAAGGTTTCTTACTATTTATTTGATATGATTTTTTTCATTTCCTAATGGTAAACTAACCTTGCATTCCAGGTATAACAGCATTTTGTCATGAGGTATTATCCTTTTTCTATGATGTTGTATTTATTTATTTATTTATTTATTTTACTGGGGATTATACCCAGGGGCACTTTGCCTCTGAGTTGCAGCCCCAGTTCTTTTTAATTTTTATTTTGAGATAGGGTCTCACTAAGGTCTTGCCGAGTTGCTTAAGTCCTTGCTAAATTGCTGAGGCTGGCCTCAAACTTATGATCCTCCTGCTTCAGCCTCCCACGTTGCTGAGACTAGTCTTTATTTTTTGGTCCCCAGCCAGCACAGGGGACCAGAGAAGGAACTAACAGCTATAACTAGAAAGATAAAACAAGTGTCAGATATATTTAACAAGAGATTATTGAAGTATACACTAAATATATAGAAATCAATTATATTTTCAGATAACATTAAAAACTACTAGAAAATTTGCATATTGAAAAATACCATATATAAAAGCATCCAAACCCACAAAACTTACATCTAACAGACTTCTGTGCAAGACCTCTGTGGAAAACGTAATAAAATTTATTAAGAAGACACAACCAGGATTAGCTGTACATTTCTCTTATCATGATATATTTTTAAGGTTTTGCTAGCCTGGATATATCAGCCTCATTAGATGAGTTAGAAACTATTCCTTTTTTTTTTTTTCTAATTTTTTCGAGGGAAGAGATTTTGTAAGATTAGAATTATTTCTTTCTTGAACATTTGAGTTTTCTAAACCCAGAATTTCCTTTGAGAGAAAAATTTTACTCAAGATTCAACTGCTTCTATGATTATAGGCTTTCTATTTCTCTTAAGTTTTGCTAAGTTTTTAGAAATTTCCTCTTTTATCTAAATTTTCAAGTTTAATTGCATGAATTATTGGATTTTTATATTCTCTTATTACCTTTTCCTAGCTGCAGGATATGTTGTGATGTTTCTTTGATCGTTTGTGTTATTGTTTCTTTATTCTTAATGACTCTCATCAGAGTATTGACACTTAGTTTTTTAAATAGCCATGTGCTTATTTACTTTGGTAAATGGTTTTTTTGTTGTTGTTTTATTAATTTATAGTCCTATTAATATTATTCTTTCTTGATATTTTTGTTGAGTTTATTTTAGTATTCTTTGCCAAATGTACTGAGATGGAGATTAGCTCATTAATGTTCAGATATTTCTCTAACATGAACATTATGATATATTTTTCCTCTAAATAAAACATTACATAAATCTCACATTTTTAAAAAATTAATTTATGTATTTGTTCTAATCAGTTATACATGACAGCAGAATGCATTTCAATTCATAGTACACAATTGGAGCATGACTTCACTTCTCTGGTGGTACACGAAGTAGAGTCACACCATTTCCGTCATTATGCAAGTGCCTAGGGTAATGATGTGCATCTTTTTTTAAAAAATATTTTTTATTATACATGGACACAGTGTCTTTATTTTGTTTTGTTTATTTTTATGTGGTGCTGAGGATCGAACCCAGTTCCTCACACATGCGAGGCAAGCGCTCTGCCACTGAGCCACAACCTCAGCCCATGATGTGCATCTTATTCCACCATCTTTCCTACCCTATGCCCCTTCCCGTGTTCTCCCTCCTCTTTGCCCTATCCAAAGTTCCTCCATTCCTCCCATACCCCCTACCCGCATTATGGATCAACATCCACTTATCAGGAGGAAATTCAGCCTTTGGTTTTGGGATTGGCTTACTTCACTTAGCATGATGTTCTCCTACTCCATCCATTTACCTGCAAATGCCATAATTTTATTCTCTTTCACTGTTGAATAATATCCCATTGTGTATATACACCACCATTTCTTTATCCATTTATCTGTTGAAGGGCATCTAGTTTGGATCCACAGTTTAGCTATTGTGAATTGAGCTGCTATAAACATTGAAGTGGCTGCGTCACTGTAGTATGCTGTTTTTAAGTCTTTTGGGTATAGACCAAGGAGTGGGATGGCTGGGTCAAATGGTGATTCCATTCCAAGTTTTCTAAGGACTCTCCATACTGCTTTCTAGAGTGGTTGTACCAACTTGCAGTCCCAGCAACAATGTATGGGCGTGCCTTTTCCCCACGTCCTTGCCAACACTTGTTGTTGCTTATATTCTTGATAACTGCCATTCTGACTGGTGTGAGATGAAATCTTAGAGTATTTTTGATTTGCATTTCTCTAATCACTAGAGATGTTGAACATTTTTTCATATATTTGTTGATTGTGTATCTTCTTCTGAGAAGTGTCTGTTCAATTCCTTAGCCCATTTATTGACTGGGTTATTTGTTTTGTTTTTTTTTTTTAGTGTTAAGTTTTTTGAGTTCTTTATATATACTGGAGATTAGTGCTCTATCAGATGCGCATGTGGTAAAAATTTGCTCCCAGAATGTAGGCTCTCTGTTCACCTCATTGTTTCTTTTGCTGGGAAGAAGTTTTTTAGTTTGAATCTACTCCATTTATTGATTCTTTAAAATTTTTTTTTAGTTGTAGATATACATAATGCCTTTATTTTGTTTATTTATTTTTATGTGGGTGCTTATGATCAAACCCATTGCTTCGTGCATGTTAGGCAAACGCTCTACCAGTGAGCCCCAACCCCAGCCCCCCATTTATTGATTCTTGATTTTATTTCTAGCACTTTAGGAGTCTGGTTAAGGAAGTTGGGACCTAATTCAACATGATGAGCCTACTTTTTCTTCTATTAGGCACAGAGTCTCTGGTCTCTCCTAGGTCCTTGAACCACTTTCAGTTGAGTTTTGTGCATGGCAAGAGATAGGAGCTTAATTTCATTTTGTTATTTCTAGATTTCCAGTTTCCCCAGCACCATTTGTTGAAGAGGCTATCTTTTCTCCAATATGTTTTGATGCCTTTGTCTAGTATGAGATAACTATTTGTGTTTGTCTCTGTGTCTTCTGTTTTGTACCATTGGTCTGCAAGTCTATTTTGGTGCCAATACCATGCCATTTTTGTTACTATTGCTCTGCAGTATAGTTTAAGGTCTGGTATTGTGATACCACCTACTTCATTCATTCTTCTTGCTAAGAATTGCTTTGGCTATTCTGGGTCTCATATTTTTCCAGATGAATTTCATGATTGCTTTTTCTATTTCTATGAGGAATGTCATTGGGATTTTGATTGGAATTGCATTAAATCTGTATAGCTCTTTGGGTAGTGTGGTCATTTTGACAATATTAATTCTGCCTATCCCTGAGCATGGGAGATCTTTCCATCTTGTAAGGTCTTCTTTAATTTCTTTCTTTAGTGTTCTGTAGTTTTCATCGTACAGATCTTTCACCTCTTTTGTTAGGTTGATTCCCAAGTATTTTGTTTTTGAGGTTATTGTAAACAGGGTAGTTTTTCTAATATTTCTTTCAGAAGATCTGTCACTGATGTACAGAAATGCATTTGATTTATAGACGTTGATTTTATATCTTGCTACTTTGCTGAATGTTGTTTTATGTCGTGCCTTGCATGGGTTTGCCAACGAGTTGGGGTCCCAGGGGACAAAAGTAAGGGGTCCCCAGGAGGGACGAAACGGGCTCCTATGGGACAAGGTATGGGGTGGTCGGTCGTGGAGCCAATTCAGCCAGACTCCGGGGGCTGGTAAGACTGCTCTGCCAGAGAGAGGTGCAGACCTGTTTATTCCAGGAAGTGTGACAGCTTAAGAATAGTCCTCGGACCAATCATGGCCCTGAGGTTACAACCAATGGGGCACCACCCTGTGTCAGTTGCCATCAGCATAGCATGGGGAAAGGGGGGGGAGAGGTTGAAGGTATGGGCAGTGCTCCTACAGCTGAAATCATTTATTAGTTCTAGAAGTTTTCTGGTGGAATTTTTTGGATCTTCTAAATACAGAATCATGTCATCAGCAAATAGTGATAGTTTGAGTTTTTCTTTTCCTATTCATATCCCTTTGATTTCTTTCTCTTTCTGATTGCTCTGGCTAGAGTTTCAAGAACTATGTTAAATAGAAGTGGTGAAAGAGGGCATCCCTGTCTTGTTCCAGTTTTTAGAGGGAATGCTTTCAATTTTTCTCCATTTAGAATGATGTTGGCCTTGGGCTTAGCATAGATAGCTTTTACAGTGTTGAGGTGTATTACCCCTAGCTTTTCTAGTGTTTGAACATGAAGGGTGCTGTATTTTGTTGAATACTTTTCCTGCATCTGTTGAGATGATCATGTGATTTTTTTTTTCAGGGCCCAGGACCAAACTCAGGGCCTTATGTGTGCTAGGCAAGCGCTCTGCCACTGAGCTAAATCCTTAACCCCACAAATTTTAATATGTAATTTTCATTGCTGCTCAATACTGATATGTTCTGATTTCACTTGTGATGTTTGGAACCTACAGGTTTTTCAGAAGCTACTTATGAGAATCTGTAGCCATCTCTTGTTATCACTTTTAGTTTAATTCTTTTATAGTGAGAGATATTCCCATCTACTACTGTTCAACCCTTGCTTTTTCTTTTTTTCTTTCTGGTCTGGGGATTGAGCCCAGGGCACTTATCCACTGAACCATATCCCCAGTCCTTTGTATATTTTATTTAGAGACACAGTCTTGCTAAGTTGTTTTGAGTCTCACTAAGTTGCTGAGGCTCGCCTTGAACTCTGGATCCTTCTGCCTCAGCCTCCTGAGCTGGAGGGATTACAGGCATGTGCCACTGTGCCTGACTCAGCCCTTACTTTATGGCTAAGCATATGGCCAATTGCTTTTGTAAATATTTTCTCATATATTTGAGAAAAATATGTATTCTACTGTTGATGGGTAACAGTTGTTGTATACAACTGTTCTGTTCATTTAAATTTACTCATTTAAATCTCTAAATACTACTTAATGAGTATAAATCTGATTTATTTATGTATTACTGAAAGAAGTGTGTTGAAATCTCCCATTATAATTCTATTTTTCTCGTTCTCTGCAGTTTTGCTTGAGTTTTTGTTGTGTTCTGAGACGCACACAAATGTATTGTATTTAATTTCCACCTTTGAACACTACGATACCCTATTGCATCGCCTGGCCAGTCTGTCTATAGTCACCTACATGTTGAAGTTCTTTAGTCCACATGTCTAGGTCTCTGAGATGGCTTTCTTTTCCTTTTAAATTTTCCTTTAGTGAGGGTCTACTGGTGGCGAATTCTTTGTTGTGTTTTTTGTTGTTTTTGTTGGTTGGTGTGTTTGAAGTGTCCTTTTCCCTTTCTCATTCTTGAAAGACATATTTTCTGATTCTTGGATTATCCCTGGATTGACATTTCCCTCTCAGCACCTTGACAATTCCATTGCACTATTACCTGGCTTCCATTGTTGTTAGTTAATAGATGTTCCTTGGAATTAACTGGTCTCCCTTATAACTTCTCAGGTTTTCTCTATCTTTAGTAAAATGAAGCTTTATTAGCCAGCCTCAGCAACGGCGAGGCGCTAAGCAACTCAGTGAGACCCTGTCTGTACATAAACACAAAATAGGGCTGGGGATGTGGGTCAGTGGTCGAGTGCCCTGAGTTCAATTCCTGGTACCAAAAAAAAAAAAAAAATGAAGCTTTATTAAAGAATTGTTTAATTGTGGCTTATTTTTAGGCACGTTGCTTTAGATTCCTTGGGCTCTTTGAACCCATGGATTCGTGATTTCAGCCACAATCTTTTCTCTTTAACATTTCTCTTTAATATTTTCCACTTCCTCTCTGCTTTGTTAGAGACTGACTTGGGCAAGCGTTGTAACTTCTCACCCCACTGTTCATCAATCAACTTCTCCATTATATCATTTCCCTGTTTCTCTGTGGTATAATCTGGATTATTTCTTCTGAATTTTCTTCCATTTCTCTAATTTTTTCCTCAGCTATATCTAATAACCTGTTCATTCTATGTCTGTAGTTTTAGTGATTTTTTTTTTTGTGTGAGGAGGATACTCATGCCTTTATTACTTAGGTCTTTTTGTACATTTTTATAGTTAGTTGTTTTTGTTTTTTGGTACTGAGGATTGAGCCCAGGGATGCTTCACCAGTCCTTTTTATTTTTTATTTTGAGATAGGGTCTCACTAAGTTGCCCAGGCTGGCCTTGAACTTTGTGATGTTTTTTTTTTTTAGTTGTTGATTGACCTTTATTTATTCATTTTGTTTTATATGTGGTGGATCAAACCCAGTGCCTCCCACATGTGAGACAAGCGCTCTACCACTAAGCCACAGCCCAGCCCTGAACTTGTGATCTTACTGCCATAGCCTCCCAAGTTGCTGGGCTTATAGGTATGTACTACTATGACCAGCATGCTTTTAAAATATCTATTTTTATTTTTAATTGACACATAATAACTATATATAATTATGGGAGCTTTAATGTTTTGAGTACTATATTTTTAATTTCTGTAAATTCTGAGTCTTTTTTAAATCTGTCAATTCGTAGTTTTTGCATTTCTTCAGATATTTTCAAACTTTTGGTTTTTTTTCCCATTAAATACAGTATATAGACTTGTTTTTAAATATGTGATTGAAAAATGATTCAGGTCTGATTTGATATTTATTGTTTCTTCCTGACTCAAACACAAAACTGGTTTTATCCTGTGCTAGATTTTTTATGGGTGGGCCCCAAAGCAGCAGAGTGGGTGGAATGGAGAGAAGGTGAAGTGTCACTGGACTGGCACCCCAGGCCCGTCTGGGTCTAGCCACACTATGGCTGGTGATGGGGGATGGCCCTGAGGAGAAGCAAGGAGAGGAAAGCGGCAGAGATGTCTCACTTCCTGGCCACGAGCAGAAGCTGGCTGTGGATACACAGTTACCATGGCAACGGAGAGCTTCCTGAATGACCCTGTGTGGTGCCTTGATCGTGTCCAAGACAAGTGCCACACACACTCACCTTGGACATGATTGTTTTCAACAATCATATTTTGGTTTGTTTGAACCAATTAATCGTGTCTTCCCAAAATCTATGTTGAAGGTCTGACCCTTAGTACCCAGAATGTGGCCATGTTTGGAGATGAGACCTTTAAAGAAACAAATGAGTTAAAATGAGGTCATTAGGTGGTCCCAATCCAAATGATTGGTGTCCATATAAAAAGGGGAAATTAAGGACATTTAGACACATGCAGAGGGAGGACCATGTGAGGACAGCTAGCTGCATGCCAGGGACAGAGGCCTAGAAGGAGCTCACCTGTCAGGGCCTCCACCTGAGACTGGAGCCTACAGAGTGTGACAGAGTAGAAGATCCTCTTTCCTCAGCTACTCTGACTGAGGTGCTCTGTTGTGGTGACCTTAAGCAAGCTTACATAGTGGCTCCCCAGGTCTCCAGTCGCCACCTGGGGATACGTGTCCACTGGTACAGATAGTTAGCAGTGCGTGCCGTTTTGAGAGAGGAGTCCAAAAATGTCACCAGAAGAGACAGTACCCCCTGAGTAACCATCCTCCTCACATGCTCGCGGCTGCTAAAGGTAGCAGCACCTGTGTGATGGTGACAGCCAGCGCTAGTGTCTCTCCTTGTGTGCTGGGTCTGCCGGGCCTCGGGCTGAGCTTCTCTCCTTGAGGCTCTCAACACCAGCAGCTGATTTGCAGACAGCCTCACCTGATGTGACCCCTGTTTCCTAGAGGACAGTGTGGGTTTTCCCTGCAGATTTTATCATCATCTTTGGATTCTTTTTTTTTTTTTTTTTTGGTACTGGAGATTGAACTCAGGGGCACTCGACCACTGAGCCACATCCCCAGCCCTATTTTGTGTTTTATGTAGAGACAGGGTCTCTCTGAGTTGCTTAGTGCCTCGCCATTGCTGAGGCTGGCTTTGAACTCGCGATTCTCCTGCCTCAGCCTCCCTAAGTGCTGGGATTACAGGCGTGCGCCACTGTGCCAGACTCACCTTTGGATTCTTAACAGCACCCCCAGCTGAGATTGTTCTTGGCGATGTCATTGATATGGGTGTAATAACTGAACATCTTTGTAATTTTGGAAATTATCCATTATTTTCAGAAATAATGGGAGGCAGGTGTGAAAAGGGGCAGGTGTGCCCTCCTTGGCCCGCTGGCCTCAGTATTGCTTCTTCTATCAGCTGGAGGTGACAGTGGAGGGTTATTGTCCCCAGAGCTTACAGAGGCATGGGAGGATTGTGTTTCCACACCCTGAATTTGCTGCTTTTGATCCCAGCGCAGGGAGGACAGTGGGAAGCGGGGCCTGTGCTCCCGTTAGCCACAGAGAGGCACGTGTGCTCCTCTCCCTCGTCTTGCGTCTGCCGCTTGACCAGGAGATTCCGCTTTGGGCTCAGCTGCCTCAGGAACAAGTGTCTTCCCAATGCCTGGCGGAGGGCCAAGGCCGCCAGCACTCCCGGCCGCCGTCTCAGGGCTGCTTCCGCGTTGCCCTGCTGCGCCAGGAGGACCCCAGGCCCTGCCGTGGCCTTCCCACCGCACAGACGTGGGGCCGCTGCCGTTCCTAGGAGGGCACAGCAGGATGCTGGCGGGGGCAGCTCCCGAGGAGAGGCTGTGTTGGTGGCTGTCTGAAGGCCACTGGTGACCTGACTGCCCCCTGGGGAGTGCTTGGGCTTCTGAGGGCTTCTGCGGCTGCTCCCCTGCTCCCCTCACAGGAGGCCTGAGACTCTGTCCGTGGACAGCGGCGCTGATGGTAGGCGGGAGCGCAGGCGGGTGTACAGAGGTGCAGATGGGTGCAGGGAGCCCCACTCCTGGCTGGTGGCTTCCTGCCTGGGCTCTTCAGGGACTGCAGTGACCTGAGGGTGCCCAGAGGCTGCCAGAGAGTCTCAGGAGTGTGTCCTGGACCTGACCCATGGCCTGATCACAGTGAGCCCCTTTCCTACTGGCTCATGGATTCCCCTCGAGGCCAGCACCTTGTAGAAGGGGAACCAGCTCCAGAGCACCCAGCGGGCGGGTCTGACACATGGAGCTTATGATGACATCAGGAAGAGACACTGGCTATTGTCCTTTATCCAGAGAAGATCAAGGGAGCCGAGCCCCAGGTCCTTGAGAAAGACGGGAGCTGGCCAGTTCCCAGCCCTGGGAAAGGCCCTGGGGATTGCCTGTCTCTAGGGACCTGCGGATGGCCTCTGAATCCCCGAGGGAGCCCATAGGGCTGGGCTGAGCCAGCTGCTCACTCCTCAATCTGATCCTGCCCAGAAAGCTCAGGAGCCAGGGTCCTAGTCCACCATGGAGAGCGGGGACATCTTCGTCCATCTTCCGGGCGTCGACTCTCTCACGGGGCAAGTGTTCCTCCCATAGCCACCCACCTTCCACAGACATGGCCTTCCCACCCTGCCCTGCTCCCAGCCAGTGTCCATTGAGAGAAGTTGGACCAAAAAAGGGTGGGGAAGGTGGGCTTCCTGACGCCCCTCAGAGAGGAGACCTCCGTGTTCCAGTGTCACCCACTCTGCCATCCTTGATCTTGTCATGGCATCAGCGGACACAAGAAGCAGAGCCGCCTGACCACACTCACGGGACCAGGAGGAGCCAGCAGACGGAGGAGGGGCCTTTTGGTCACATGACCCACAAATGGCCAGGCTGGGTCAAGAATCCGGTTTCGAGCACCTGCGATGGTGTCACAGCTCAGCAGCATCCAGCTCCGGAGGCAGGGCCTGCTCCCCGGAGGCCAGCTGTATGCAGCCCTCGCAGAGCTGGGCAGCCTGTGGGTCACCGCACAATGGCAGCCAGGCTGCCCTCAATGGGTGGCAGCTCCGGCTGCTGAGGGGCCAGGGGACGGAGGACGCCGGGGCGCCCCTGGGGCTTCCCTGTCTCTCTGCTAGCTGCAGGCTCCCCAGGCAGGAGAGCGATGCAGCCCGCCCCAGTCCCCTCAGCTTGCCCCTGACAGCGGCTCACAACTCGGGTCTTCATTCAGCCACGGGCAGCCCTGGGGTCCGGGACACAGCCGCTCCTGCTGCAGGGGCCACTGCTCCAGCTGCTCCCCACTCAGACGCCCCAGGGCCTGTCCCTCAGTCCCTCTGCACTCTGCGTTCTCTCTGGCTCCCTTTTGTCCTGGCTGGGGGTGAGGGGGACTGTGTGCCCCCCACAGAGCCCCTGGCAGCGCCCTGCAGGGTTGCCATGGGCACGGCCCCCAGGCGCCAAGAACCAGAGCGCAGTGCAGGGGCTGCCCCTGCCACAGGCTGTTTTTGTCTTAAATTACCTTCCTCCGTGAGGGTGTGCTCTATCCCCTCTAAATACTGTTGACAGATGTGTTAATTCATGTATTTGAACAGATATTTAGCAACCAGCAGAAGATTCGACTAAAAGCAGGTCATCTTCCTGAACGGGCTGTTGAACACTGGGCAGGCGCTCCTGGCTGCAGACCCAGAGCTTGGAGCAGCCGTGCAGTGGGAGCCGCATCAGGGAGACAGGAGGCCCAGGGACCAGCCGGAGGCAGTGCCCTCTGAGGCCACACTGGGCCACTCCCTGGTACTACCTGAGCCCTTCCTGTGGATCTGACCCCACCTCCCAGTGCTCGCTGATGTGACTGGTCGTGTGAGATGGTAGGCCCTCCTTTCCTCACAGCCAAACAACAGACCAAGGCCATTTCCAGTGGCCTGAGTTACCTAACTAGCCCCAGGGCTGACACCGCACCCCGGGTGCTTCTGGGAGCACCACACAGACCCCTGGATCTGTGACCTGCGTGCACAGGGCCACGCTCTCCCTGGGGCCCTGATTGCTTCTAAAGCTCTGATGCATTTGGGAGTTCCTGGGGGACTCTGTGGAAGGCAGGGTAGAGTCTAGAAGGCTGCGGCAGGGCCTGCTAGTCTAATGTTCTCCCAGGTGGCAGCACACTGGGCCTGAGCAGCCACAGCTGAGCAGAAGGCTCTGGACGGCTCCTCTGTGCGCTGTGGCCGGGGAGCCAGCAGGCTTTGGGGAAGCAGGTGCAGGATGCAGGCAGAGTGTGCCCAGGGCCCTGGCATGCACCTGGTGGGCACCTGGCTGGCCTATCTGTGAGCCTTGCTGTTGCTTCTGCACCACCCAAACCACCCCAGGGCCTTTGTGAGTTGTGGGGGCCTCATGGTTGGGAGCGGGTGAGGTGATTGCTTCTGGTCTCCCCTGTGAAGAGCTGCATGGAGGAGATTGAGACCACAGTGCTAAGCTTTGTGCCTGTCTGCGAAGTTTTACACAAGACCACACAGGTGACAGGCTGGGGGTCCACACTGGTTCCATTAATCATTTATGGTCGATTTCCATCTGGTTTCCTCATGCTGAGGGTTGTTCTTCCCCACCTGGTGGCTTCTTGGTCCCATGTAGTGCCAGCCCTCCCAAACCAGGGGGCCAGTCCTGATTAAGAGGAGGCACCGGAGGTGGGCACCATGCAAAACGCAGGTGGGCCTGGTTGGCTGCCTCTGGGCGCCCTGAGCCTGGAGCAGGCTCGGTGCCGTGCAGACACACACCTCGGCCTGTCAGGTGTGAAGGAGCAGACTAGCTGTGGTAAGAACCACTTGGTACCAGAGGAGAGCCGAGAAGAGGGAAGGTAGCCCCTGCGACACTTCGCCTCCCGCCTGGCTGTGCCCGAGCCTGCTCTTGCTTCCCAGGCTGGAGCTGGCCCCGCCAGGCCGCTGCACAGATGAGTGCCTGACAGACCCAGGCAGGTTCAGGGGCCGGGGGTGGCGGTGCGGGCCGCTGGGGCATCCAGGTGGTTCTCCCTGAGCAGGGAACATTGGAAATGAGACCTCGGTGGAGGGGAGCCCTGCGCAGGTGTGGGAGGGTCACTGCGGGAGGGGAGGGGTACAACCTGTTCTGCACAGGGTTGGAAGTTAGGTCTGAAAACATTTGGTCAGAGGTCTGGTGTTGGTGTCAGGGAAAAAGAGAGGTCAAATTGGTGCCTGCGTTTGCTTCGAGGAAATGCTCCATCAGTAGTCCTGGCTCCTGGGCTGGAGGAGACTAGCAGCCCCAGCCTGGGGACGAAGGCTGCTGGCCTGCTTTTGGATTCTTTCTGAGGCTGGGCTCCCTGGAAATGGCCCCGAGGTGGTGAGCAGCAGAGCACGGGTTTGCTCTGGGCCTCACCTGTGTAGGTGAGGACATGCTGGGCATAGGCTGCTGCCATAGGCACCGTGGCAACCCTGCCTCTGCCACGCCTCAGAAGACCCGGAGCTGGGAGCGCCCTTTCCTGCTCCTCTGTCCCCGGGTGTTAGGAGAGCAGTTTGAGGAGAGAAGCTCGCTGTGCGTCAGAAGCAGCTGGAGCGATGAGGACCCTGGTCCTGGGTGAGGCTGGCACACGCCGTATCAGCCCGCCTCACCCGCCACAGGCTCACTGGCTTCCCCCGGAGCGTCAGCCCGTCTGGGAGCACATCCTGCAGTGCAGGCTGGTGTCAGCTCCCAGAGAAACCCGCCCCTTCTCCAGGACGGGGCTCCACGCCAGTACCAGCTGTGGTGGGGCCGCGCTGTGACCCTTGCTTGCTTTTGGTTGCGGAGGCCAAGCCCGGTCCTGCTGGCCTGCCCATCCGTCTTGCCCGGGGCAGGCTGTGCTCGCGAGCCATCTTGGAGCCCTCTGCAGGTTGGGACTTCCTGGCTCTCCTCACCTGGACTGCGGCACTCGAGGGCCCGGCCTGTTCTTTTCCTGGGAGCCGGTCATGACTAGTTACTGGAGGAGTGGGGGAGATGGGAGCCAAGTTCTGACACAGTGCCTTCTGTCGTCCCAGGCCTATGGAGTGACTGCGCGGCGTCCCTGGGTGGCCTCGGAGAACCCGCTTGCCTCTCTCCCCACATGTGGTCACTGCAGCCGGCCGGCACTCGATCCTGATCTACAGTCTGAGTCTGCTTCCTCCACCTCTCCTGGTTCCTTGGGAAGTGAACTTTACACACCTGAGTCTCCCTTGCTCAGAAACAGGGCCTGAAGGCGAGGGGGACGCCGGGGGTGTGGAGGGAGGTGACCCTTTGCATGCCACCTGGGACCCCTGCAGACCCCTCAGGGAGCTCTGGAGTGGCGGCAAGCAGGCAGGGCCTGGGCTTCTGGGCTCCCGGCACCATGCAGTCATTGGGTGGGTGCTGCTGCAGGCTTCCCGGAGGCCTGCTCTTGAGCATGGTCCGGGTGACGGCATTTCCCAGAAGGACCCAGGTGTGAGTGGTCCGCAGCCCAGCTTCTGCGCTAGGAGGAGTCGTCCTGGGTTTGAAGAGGAGCTGGGGGTGCGCATGTGGAGTTCCGGATGCACTTTGATACTTTGGAGGTGCTCTGGTTTATAGGTGTCCCTCCCAAATTCAGGTATTGAGACCAAAGTGACAGTATTGAGAGGGGGTCTCTAGGAGGTGACTAGGTCCCCCGGTGCCACTCTTGTGAGCAGGACTGAGGCTCATGAAGCAGTGCCGTGTGCTGCCGACTCCTTGCCTTTCTGCCTCTGCCTCTGAGGGTACAGAGTTCTCCCTCTGAAGGGTGTGGCCTTCCAGGTGCCGTCTTGGAAACAGAAAGTGGCCCTTGCCAGACCACAGACCTGGTGGGCCCTTGAGCGGGACTTCAGCCTTCAGAACCGTGAGCGGCAACAAAGGCCCAGCGTGTGACGCTGTTGCAGCAGCGGGGATGGGCTGAGGCAGGGGCCCGGGGACTCTGAGCAGGCCCGCAGGCTTCATCTTCAGAGGAGAGGTGGGATAGTGGTTAGAAATGTGGACGTCGTCAAGTGGAGCTGGTGTCTGCGCCGGAGGCCTGGACCCCGCGAGTGGGTGTGGCCAAACGCAGGGCCTTGTGCAGCATTCTGGATGCGGAGAGATGGGGAAGGGACCCAACGGAGTGGCGGGGGTGAAGTGGACTGCACAGAGCAGGGGGCCAGCAGGCCAGCGAAGGCGCAGCTGTGCCCCGTGTGGTGAGTGCTTCTGGCAGAGGGGAGGGGAGGAGCAGCGTGAGCCTGGCTCTGCCTCTGCCACACAGGCCCTGCTAGCGAGCACTGGGCCTCGCTGACCACAGAGTCACATGACTGTGGCCTTGCAGGTCCTCCCAGTTTTGAAGGACCTAAGGCCTGGCCCTCTGGGTCTGCTTTGGCCTCTGTCATTTGGAGGACCAAGCAGAGGCCCAGTTGCTAATGTAGATGGGGTTAGAAGTCCTGGGGGAGGCTCTGTCCCTGCTGTTGATTCCCAAGCCCTGTGGGTGGGGGATGAGTGCCGGGCTCCCAGGTTCTACTGGCCGGGCTCCTGCTACCCACCTCCTCCTGCCCCCGTGTGCTTTTCCGGCCAGTTTTCCAGGGTCAGCTTCCACTCCAGCCTCAGCCCACCTGTGCCCTGGTGACCTGCCACATGCATTAGGGCAGAATGGCCTCCTTGAGGCCTCTGGGAGATGATGGCACTGAATCCCAGGGTGTGGGCAGCTGACCATGTGAGGAGTGGAGACCCCCCACCACCTGTCCTCAGCAGCTGGAGAGCAGGAGAACTCAAGCCGTTGTCCAGTTTCAGCCAGGTGGGGGAGCTGGGCCCCTCCCTGGGGCAGGGCCTCAGGTTCAGCTGTTGGGGTCTCCCAGGACTAGGATGGGGGATTGGAGCCTGTTTCTATATGCTTGTGCATGTGTGCATGGGCCGAGCAGCCCTGAGCTGAGATTCTAAAGCCCCACATGCTTCAAGATCAGAACTACCAGATTTCTGATGGGTGGCACAGGTAGAAAATCCCACAGTCAACCTCACACCAAGACACAGGTTCTCTAAAAATACTGTATCAAATTGCCTTCAGGCTCTGTGCATAAGAGATGTGAAACAGAAATGAATCCTGGGTTAGGTGTGAATTCCATCCCCAAGATAGCTCATTAGATAGAGGCAAATATCCAAAATGACAACTTCCTGCACCTGAAGCACTTCTGGTGCTGAGCATTTCAGATAAGGGATTCTCTCTCTCTTTCAGAGCATCTGTCTGTCTATCTATGTTTCTATCACCTACCTGTGTATCTATCAATGTATGTATGTGTGTATGTGTCCATCTGTCCATCATCTCCTCTTACCTACCTACCCGAGGCAGTGATAGAGTCTCCCTCCAGGGCTTCCCACCCCTGTCCGAATCAGCAGCTGAGCCTCTTCCTGGGTCCTCCAAATGACCAAGGCCAAACACCAGAGGGCCAGGCCTTCTCTGGCAGAGAGAGACTGTGCTGAGGGCACTGCCTCACACAGTCATGGTGGTGAAGAAGTCGCTCCATGTGCCACCTACGAGCCCAGGGAGGTTGGTGGTGAAGTGCCATCTCCATCGGAGGCTGTGCCCACGGGAGCTGAGGTCCAAGGGCAGAGAAGATGGATGTCCCAATTCAGAAAGGGCGGCGCTCACCTTCCTCTGCCTTCTGCTGTCTGGGCTCTCGGCAGGCTGGACGGTGCTGGTCACGGTAGTGGGGGCAGCCCCTTCACTCAGTCTGTCAGATGGAGTGCCGACCTCTGATGTCCTCACTCACCCGGGAACACCATGGCGCTGCTACCCGGGTCAATCAGCCCACGTGGCTCGCCCTGCCTCGGCCGTTTGCCACCCTGGCATGTGCAGGACTGGAGGAAACGAGAAAGAGCGTCCTGCCCGTCATCCTGGGATTCCTTTACCCGGGGAAGAGAGGGTCCTTCTTGTGACCTCTCCTTGGGTGGCCTGCAATGTGCTCTTACTCTAAACCCGCCATGCCGTGACGCTGCGGTCCGCACGCGTGGCTGGAAGTTCACGGTACAGGGTGCTCCGTGCAGGGCCCACTCCTTGCAGTGAGACCCCTGTGAACTGGGCCACTGTGATGCCGCTGGACACGGCATCGTCCTCCCTCCCGAGGGTCCTCTTGCTTTGCCAGCACTGTGGGCCCTGTGTCAGCCAACTGGTTTCCATTCAACATGTTGAAATTAAAATGCGTTTGTGGGGCATGCGAGCGTGTTTATGTGGGGCCGGTGACCACTTAATTACATGGTGCTCACCGCCGCACAGCAGCGGTCACACAGCAAGTGCCGTCATTAGCCCCATTACTCTGTCTTCCCAAGCAAAGGAGGCTGCATGGGAATGGCTTTTGGACCTTCCAAATGTGGGTGAGACGCACCTGCGGCAGCCTGTAATTACTGGGGACGCGTGTGACGTGTATCGTGCAAGCAAGCGGGTGACTGTGCGCAGAGGGATGGAGGTTGAGCCCCCTGGGAGGCTGCAGAGGCCTCACTTGCAGCCCCATGGGCACCATCTCCACAGTCCCCAATTCTAAGGTCCCTTTACAATTGTAGGTCCAGAGAAGGATTCGAAACAGCCCGGCTGCATCATGGTGACGGCAGCTTCCGGTGTTCCCCAGGGGCGAGGCGGTCTGTCTCGAGAGGGTCGCGGTTTCCTCTTCCTTTTTTGCAGCTTAGCTCAGGCAGTTTCTTGGAGGGCTCTGGTACGACTCGCTGGTCCTGGTCAGGCTCCTTTTCCACAATCTGTGTGATGGTTTGGTGCTTTGGTGTGGTCTGGGCCATGAGCTCCGGAGGCCAGGCTGGCTTTGCTGGTCATGGAGGCCCCATGACTTCCTGGTGGCTGCATACAGTGGGCACTCAAAGAACACTTGCTGAGAGGGTGGATGATGTAACAGGGCTTCTGAGGAATGGGGAGCAGAGGTCAAGGGCTGCCCACCCTCTTCCCCCAGCAAGTGCTGCCTGAGGCTCACCGTGTCCAAGCACGGCCGTGGAGCTACGTCGCAGCAGAGGCTCCTCAGATGGGACCTTGAACCCTCGGTCCGCTTGTGATGGTCCACGCTAAATGCCACCCAGCAAGGGCTCAAAGGATGCAGACGTGACGGCCAGCCAAGAGGTGGCCCAGAAACTCAGCTTTCAGCACTTC
Source organism: Geosciurus inauris (assembly GCA_004024805.1). Classification (NCBI taxonomy): domain Eukaryota; kingdom Metazoa; phylum Chordata; class Mammalia; order Rodentia; family Sciuridae; genus Geosciurus; species Geosciurus inauris. Next base: position 73,867 of record PVHX01002926.1, read on the forward strand.
TCGGACACATTTCTCGGAGTCATGCTAATGTGACACTGTATAGTGTCTGCTTGACCACGACTTTTTTCAGCTGTGCTAGAGTGAAAAAGATCAGAGGATTATGTGGACTCTGGGCAGAAGCTTCTGGAAGGAAGAAGACTTTTCATGGAAGAGGCACCTCACTTGGGGTTAATGGCAAGTAGGGCCAGTGGAGCCAATTATCTCTCCCATGGCCTCACAGGAGGTGGAATGCCAGGGGCAGCCTCAGGCACACAGGCCTCCATGGGACTCCTGTCAAGGACAGTGACTGGTGGCCTTCTGTTGACACAGACAGAGCCTGTCCTGCTACTGACCCCTGTTTCTTCCTGTGAAGGGCCCGGGGGAGGGGGCTCCTCTGATGCCTTGATGTAAGTCTCCACCTGTCCTCTTAGTTGCTGGTACTGGATCCTTGGCCCTGAGGACTGAAGCTCTGTGTCAAGCCCAGGCCCGAGAATATGTACCTGCTACCTGCCCAGACAGCGTCTCTGCCCTCAGCTGGAAAGTCCTTCGTGTTGAAGCTTCCTGTTGAGCAGAGGCACAGTCTGTGGTGAGTGCCAGGCCCCGGTGCTCCAGAAGGGGAAGCTGCAGCTTCTACCTGGGCCCAGCTCTGGGAGGCAGCTGTGGGAAGGCTGAGGGTGTCCCGATGCTGGGCCTCTGCCCCACCCTCTCACATGGTGGATGTGACAGGTTCCCACAGGGCTTCTGCGTTCTGAAGAAAACCAAGGTCCCCATCTTTGTTTTTTTTTTTTTTTTTAATACATCAATGTTCAAATGTTCACCAACAAATGAATGATAAACAAATTTTTGTGTGTCCTTATAATGGAATAATACCACTCATCAATTAAAAGAAATAAATTATTGACACATATAAGAATAGAGAAAAATCTTAAAATAATTATGCTGACTCAAAGAAGATGGACCCTTTCTGCAAAAAATCACATACCATATGATTCCATTCATAAAAGTCTTTAGAAAATGCAAAACAATCCATAGTGAGAGAAAGTAGCTTGGTGACCACTCTGAGGTGGTGGGCCATGGGTATGTGAAGGGGCCAGAAGGCAAGATCATAAAAGAGCATGAAGAAACTTCCGGGTATGATGGGGATGTTTACCACCTTGTGTGTCGTAATGTTTTCACAGGGACCTATGTCCAACTTGTTCAACTATATACCTGAAATACATGCAGCTTATTGTATGTCAACTATACTTCAGTCAAGCTGTTAAAAAAGGAGATTCTAAATGTGTTGTTTCATCAAATATCAATAGTTCAAAATTATTTATACTTATCGTTAAACAACACAAGCAAATGTGAATTCTTCTGGATTCAGCTTTGAAACAAACTTTTACCATTTATTTTTCGATGTTATAATTCAATTTGACAAGGAGTATTCTGATCTAAGCTGGGACTTAGAACCCAACCGGAACAACATTCCATTTGAGGTAGACGTTGTACAAAGAGATAATGAAACTGTTGTGGAGCAAGTTTCCATCCTTGGCTGAGCCTTTCTCGCCAAGCACCAGGGTGACTGTCCACACAGAGCTCTGGTTTCCCAGGACTCCCCCAGGCTGAAGAGCTGAGGGGGGCCACCTAGGCTCCCACAGGCAGCCAGAGCACATGCCGCTCGCCGGGCTCTGGATTTCTGGGGCTCAGAACTGGGCTTGGTCAGTCCTCTTTCCTGGTGGCTGTAGGAATGGCTCCAGATTTTTCTGAAGACGGCTGAGAGAGTTCTGGAGACAGGGAAGTATGGGGCTGGCTGAGAGGGAGCGCAGGGCCGATAGCAGTGCCTGGTCCTGACCACCAGGTCCTGACCACCATCTGGGGAGCTGACCTCTCTGAGGACACACACACTGGAGGTGCTGCCCCCTGTCTGTGAGGCCCTGGCAAAGAGGCCTGGGAAGGGCTTCAACGCACATGGACACCATGTGCCCTTCTCACCAGGGTGCAATAAGCTGAGCTGCTCCAAACACTGTGCTCCCTGGGATTCCCGGGTCAGAGGAGCCAGAAGGATGCTGGAGAACTAAGCTGGAGAGAAGAGCCCTGACGGCCCAAGGTCACCAGGGAGATGGCCCAAGGGCATCAGGGAGCCAGGCCAAGGGCATCAGGGAGCCAGGCCAAGGTCAGCAGGGAGACGGCCAAGGTCAGCAGGGAGACGGCCAAGGTCAGCAGGGAGCCAGCCCAAGGTGAGCAGGAAGCCAGGCCAAGGGCATCAGGGAGAGGGCCAACGTCAGCAGGGAGATGGCTCAGGTCAGCAGGGAGACGGCCAAGGTCAGCAGGGAGCCGCCCAAGGTCAGCAGGGAGCCAGCCCAAGGCAAGCAGGGAGCCAGGCCAAGGGCATCAGGGAGAGGGTCCAAGGTCAGCAGGGAGACGACCAAGGTCAGCAGGGAGATGTCCCAAGGGCAGCAGGGGAACAATGACCTGGAGCAGCAAGCCAGGGATGTGCCTTCAGCACATGGAGCTAGAGCGTCTGCCCAGTAGGTGCGGATGCCCAGGGAGGCGCTGTCACGGCTGGGGCTCGGGCATGCTGTGGTGGACGGAAGCAAGGAAGGGTCTGGTCCGAGGAGGACAGGAAGGGCTGTGGCTGTGGGGTGGACGGGGCGTGGGGAAAGGCTGATGGAAAGCCTGGGAGGCTGGATGGGCTCTGGAGGCCTGGGGCAGTGATGGCCGCAGGGCGGGCACTGGGCACACCAGGCTCCAGGAGGGTGGGTGCGGAGCGGCGGCAGCGGGGCCGAGTCCAGGTGTGCACGACCCGCGGCAAGACACTGCTACCCCACATAAATAGGTCTATCCAGCTAGGTCACTGGACAGCAAGTGACCTGAAGTGTGAGCAGTGGAAGCAGCGTGACCCCAGGAGAGAGCACCCTGCATTAGAGTTCCCTCTGTTTTCAAATAGAGAAGAGCCTAGCGTACCTTCCGCTTCCGAGCTTCCACCCAGTGGGAGGGTGAGCTCAGCTGCCTAGAGGCCGACTGGCCACAAGGTGCCCGTCCCAGCCGGTTGCTCCCTCGCCCTCCTCAGCCCTGCCACCCCCACGCCCTCCCCCAGTCAGGGCGGGGCCGAGGCTGGACTCCAGCCAGGGCAGGGGCCGGGGGAGCCTGGGCCGGGTGCTGTCCCCCGAGGCAGGCACACCCCCGGGTGGCCCCGCGCAGCCGCCGTAGAACATGCAGGGCTCCTCAGAGCCACCCGCCTGGTTGCCGTCACACGGGCAGACCCACGCGTGGGTGCGGACCTTGGAGGAGTGAAGACGGAGCTCAGACCCTGTCCCCCCGCATGCCCAGCAGCCACCTCTGGGCAGTCTGTGTGTCCACTCACGCGTGGGCAGGCATCCAGGCTGCTCCAGAGGGGGCTGCTGGGCATGCCGTGCAGGGACAGACGGAGGCCCTTGGAGCTGCTGAGGGCGAGGAGAAGGAGGTGGCACTTATTGGGCACGTGGTCTCCTCCCATGTGCTGGAGACAGGTAGTTGCAGCACTTGGGGACCCCACTCAATGCCACCCCCATGCGCTCTCAAGGTGTTTTTATGGTCTGCGAATTTCACTTCAGTCAGGAAGAGAGAGAGGGAGGGAGGAGCGAAGGCCTGGGCTGCACAAGCAGGTGTCCCAGGGACAGGTGGAGAGCAGGGCCTCGGCCGTGGGTGCCGAGCAGGAGACGTGCCGGGCAGCCGTGGCTGGGGCCCTCAGGCCCCGCAGGCCCCGCAGGTCCCTCCTGGCCCTTTCGCCCACCCTTCCCTCTGTGTGGCGAGAGCGTCGCCCTGGGAGCTGGCTCAGCGGTCCCCATGTTCAGCACAGGGCTTGCTCAGGGGTGGAGGGTGATGCTGGGGACTGAAGATCCTGCTCTTCCTACACAAGGACAGCTGCAGAGCTGCCTTGCACCTGTCTGTTATCCCCTCCCTGGTGGCCCAAGGTCTCCCTGGAGGAACAAAGGCAGGCAACGGAGAGCTCTGGAGTCCGGATGTGCAGCCCGGGCCTCTGGGGCCCACCAGGCTCCCACGTGCCTCCCTGATCCGTCTGGCGATTCAGGTGCCCGGGAACATGTGAGCCTCCAGCTGTGCCTTGTGAAGGTGTCCAGGCGTGTGCTGCAGGGCTGGTCACTGCCCACACCCTTGCTCTCTCCCCTTGGCCTCTCCCTGCCTGCCTCTCCCTGCCCGCCACAGGGCTCACTGCAGCTGCCGCCCCCCACCTCCTGACAGGCCTGTCTCTAGGGCCACCAGCACTGGACCGGCTCCTCCCACGTCCCCTGCCATGAGCCAGGCACAGAAAGCCCCTGGGCTCCTTGTCCTCCTGCCTGGCCCTGCCCTGCACGGCAGCAGGCAGACAGCAGGTAGTCCCCAGTGCTTGCTGAAATGACCGCGCTCACTAGATTTCATAAATTCCCAAAGCTGATTTCTGTCACTACTGCCCCATGGGAACACGGAAACCGTCCTCAGGCCAGAGACGTGGCAATGTGTTGTGATCTTGGCCACAGGCCTGTTCTCAGGTCGTAGAAAATCTATCTCTTCAATACTCTTCCTCTAGACAAAGGCAGGCGTATATTCCAGAAGTTTTACTTAAATTTATATTATGGGATTTGTCTAAATTGCATGTAGCTCGGTGACCTGACACGGCTGCTCCTGGCCTCCACATGGTCAGCACACAGCCCCCCGCTTGGTGTGGAGCCTCCTCCCTTCCCCACCCTGCTGAGCAGTTGGGTTGTCAGTGAACAAATCCAGACTTCACTCACTCAGTGGGCAGCTGTCCCGGTTCTCAGCTGAGTGAGGAGAATCCCGTGGACAGCAATGGCCAGTCAGGACGTGTCCAGCATACCTTGCTCCCTGGGGCCGCTGCTGCCCTTGTGTGGGCCCCTGTGTCCTGCTGTTTGCTGGGGCCTCCTCTCACTCAGATCCAGCATGTGGCTCCTAGCTTGGGCTCCTCCTCCTTCCTGGCCCTTGGGGTCCATCTTGTGATGGGGCCAACCCTGCGGCTCCCCCTGGGGGGTCCTGCCAACAGCACCCCAACTGCACCCAACCCTCCTCGCTGTGCCGCTGTGGTGAGCTGTCCTTCCTGCTGCCAGTGGCTTTGTAACCAGCACCCAAGCTGGCCTCTGACGTTCCTGGTTGCTCCTGGTTTTCACGAGCAGGTAGGCCATCACTGTGGGTTGAATTGCGTTCTCCAAAAAGACAGATCAGCTTCTGGTCCCAGGACCTGTGAATGTGGCCTGGCTTGGGAACAGGGTCTTCCCGGTGTATTTGTGTTAGAATGACACGCTGAGTAAGCGGGTCCTGATCCCAGGACTGGTATGCTTGTGAGAGACGCGGGGGCAGAGACAGGAGGGGAACACGTCCTGACGTGGCAGAGTCTGGGGTGCTGGGGCTGCAAGCCCAGCAGGGAGAGGAGGGCTCCCCTGGCCGTCTTGGAGAGCATGGCTGTGCACCCCTGGACTTCACCTTCCGGCGTCGCAGCTGTGAGAGCCCCTGCTGGCATCCAAGCCACCCTGTGCGTGGTGCTTGGTTAGGGCAGCTCTAGGGGACTAATTGTTTGGCTATAAAGGGACCAAGAGAAGGTACAAGAGATGGAAGGGCCCCAGGGACAGGCAAGCCTTACCCACAGTGGGGAAGCCTGTGGACATTTGAGGCTGAGCGGAAATGCGGGAGACAGGAGCTGAGGGAGAGAAGGGTCGGGCCCAGGTGTGGAGCCCATGCTGGGTGGCCCAAGACACTCTAGTGTCCTTTTTTTTTGGTACTGGGGATTGAACTCAGGGACACTCGACCACTGAGCCACATCCCCAGCCCTATTTTGTGTTTTATGTAGAGACAGGGTCTCACTGAGTTGCTTAGTGCCTCACTATTGCTGAGGCTGGCTTTGAACTTGGGATTCTCCTGTCTCAGCCTCTCAAAGTGCTGGGATTACAGGTGTGTGCCACGGCGCATGGCTCAACCTTTGTTTTTTTGGGATTGGCTTATGTCACTTAGCACGATAGTCTCCAGTTCCATTCATTTACTGGCAAATGCCATATTTCATTTTTCTTTAAGGCTTAGTAATATTCCATTGTGTATATATACCACATTTTCTTTATTCATTTATCTGTTCCATAGCTTAGCTGTTGTGAATTGAGCTACCATGAACATTTATGTGGCCATGAGTGACCTAGAGGTTCTGTTGAGCCCTCAGGGGAGCGACCACAGACAGCCAGAGCTTGTGCTGGAGGAATCACGCTTCTGTTGCTCCTGCAGGGCTGTGGCATGGGCGTGTCCAGGCTGGGATGAGCTGTAGTGGCCGGCCTGCTCGCTACCCCAGCGTGATGTGGGGCCGTGCCGCAGATCTTTTCCACGGGACCTGTTTCCTTGACTGCTCGGTTCCGTGGCATCTTCTAGTTCTGGTTGTGACTCTGGAGGCCATGGGGGGTGAACTCCTTCATGGAGTCACGAGAAGAGTTTGAATCAGGCGGCTCACGTGTCCCTTGGAGAACGCCGCTCCCCACCCGCCTTATCAGTGGTGTATTTTTAACAGATTCGTCTTAGTTAAATGCACATTTGCAGTGATTATTTGAACTTTATCCTGTTGATATAAAGTGCTCAGCGTTTGTGCCAAGCCGTAACCATGGTGAGTATATGCAGCACTTTAAGCGAATTTGTTTCCCTGGCAATCTCGGTGTCAGCAGACGCATCCTTCACGCTGGGTGGAACGAGCTCACGAGTGCAGCGCAGACCCTTCCTTCTCCTGGCCTGAGCCACTTCTTAGCAACCAGGCGTGGCTGCTCCTTGCCCCATGATGCAGCATGTGACCGTGTGCTGGCCAGGTGGTTAGATGCCATGTGGGCCACAGTGTCCCAGGTGTTCCCAGGGACTGACCTGCTGTTGGCAGAGGGGTGGGATCCTTGCTGGCCCCTCCTTCAACACTGATGTGACCTGAGGAGGTCACCACGGCCAGAAGACCTGGCAGGCAGGGCGGGTGGCAGAGCCCATTCAGCAGAGTCCGCCCTGCCACATGTCCACTAGCAGAACTTCCTGAGATCTGGGCGGCTTGCGAGTGCAGGACTGATGTGCGGCCGCGGGCGCGAGGAGTGCATCCCGGGTGTGCTCTTTCTTTTTGCTGAAGCGGGAGGCGGCCCCTCTGCTCTGCAGAGGCTCCATGTGCTCTGTCACAGTCCCCTGCCCAGTGGGACTCTGGGCACAGGTGACTGAAGATCAAAGCCAACTGCCACTCCCTTCCTGCAGCTGTGCCCTGGTGTCCAGAGAAACCTGCGAGGTCCGGGGCCTCCAGGCCGAGGGGGCCATGCCAAGTGCACCCACCCAGCAGGGCTTCGGCAGTCAACCTGGGGCTTGTGGGGTGGCGGATGGACAGGATGCCCAGAGTCCCTCTACAGCCGTGCTGGGACGTGCGGTAGACGGGCTGCAGCAAGGCCAGGAGCCCCACGTACCAGTCCGTGCTGCACCTTTGACATGCGTCAGGCCAATGCTGAGCACTTACTTGTAAACAGTAACAAAATCACAGCAAGAATGAACAAGAAGCCCCCAAGCAGAGAGAGAGGGGAGGGAGAGAACATTTGGATCAAAGAAAATGTTTTTCCTAAAAAGGAAAGGAAGAAAAAGTCAGAAAATTGGAGCCTGCAATCAGGAACCCAAATGTTTCTTTGACGAGCCAGTTTTTAAGGAAGGGTGTGATTTATCATGGAAGAAACGTGTGAGTGTCTTGAAGTGCTGCCCAGAGGGTCTGCACCCAAGAGGCCTCAGGACAGCCCAGCCCCGGGAGCAGCCGGGACAGCGGGAAAGCCAGGAGTGACCCCTCCTCTGCAGGAGTGAAAGACATGTGAAGGTGGCCGCCGGAGGCTGGACAGCAAGAAACGCAGGGCCTCTGGAGGAAGGGCACAGCTTGGAAGAGCCCTGGGCAGGACCACGGGAGAGCAGCCATGCAAGGTCTCTGGCCCAGAAGCCACAGGCCTGCGTCAGAGGCTTTTCAGGCGTCAGAAAAGTCACCAAGGCTGGAAAAGGAGGCTTCGGAAAGCCTGAGGCAGCTGTGGATTGATGTGACATGGTGCCTTTCCCAGAAATGCTTGACCACAAGGAGGATCTGTGGAGCCTACCGCAGTGAATGGTCCCCACAGGCCCCCTGCCCAGCCCACCACCCGCCCTGTGCACCCCCACTGACGTCCCTGGCCTGGAAGGTTGGACACATGAGAAGGTCTGGAGGGTCTTGGGCATGAGAGCAGGTGCAGTGATGGGTGTGGAGGCGATGGCCTGCCTGCCCAGGGTCAGCCCCATGCAGAGGCCACGGACCACGCACAGCATTGCTTGCGGGGGCCCCCAGACGCTGCCCCACGGCCGCATGCCCTAGTGTTCTGAGTGGGGAGAGGGCATGGAGGAGGACGTTGGGTGGGTCCTGGCTTCCCTGGACGGAGCTGACAGAGCGGGAGCTTTGGGTCAGCCCACATGAGAGCGGCCCTCAAGGAGGCAGGTAGCGCCATCAGCAGAGATGGTTCTCATCAAAGGCAGGTCAAGGGTTTTGTGTCGATTAGACTCATCCAGGGGAGAGCACGGCGTCTACAGAGTGTGCGTGTCCCATCAGTAGTCACAGATAGTTTTTACTTTCCACATTTATGCAGAAAATGCAAGACCATCAAGGCGGTGGCGGGATTGGTGGGAAGCAGCAGCAGCAGCAGCAGCAGCAGCGAGCCTGACGGTCAAGGGCGCGAGGGTGGGAGCCGCGCGCAGAGGGCACAGCCCTGACTTGCTCTGCACTCTCACCGTGGCTTGGAGCTGCCTGCCATGGTGGGAGGGCAGCGGGCAGCTGCTGAGGGCACGGGGCTCAGGGCTGCTGACGCTCCCCTGTGTGTGCTGGGCAGCGCTCACAGAACCACAGAGCATCCGGGCAGATGGAGCAGAGGGGAGATGGACAGCGGCAGGCTGATCCTGGCTGAGCAGGGCATCAGGGACCTCGGCAGAGGCAGCCCTGCAGCTGGGGCCAGGACAGCAGCAGGACCTGATCCTCCAGATAGAGCTCCTTGGGCAGCTGTGGTTCGCACTCTCAGGACTGGTGTCGAGGCCTTAAGGTGCAGGGTGCCCCTGCCGTGGAGGAGCTGCTGCCAACCTACTTCCAAAGGAGAGAACAGAACGTGGAAGACCTCAGTGCATGAGGCACAAAGTGCATGGGAGCTGGGTCCAGGGAGCCCATATGGGGTACCGTCCATGTGGGAGGTGGGTCCAGGGAGCCCATCGGGTGGGGTCTACTGTATGTTTCCACGCTGGTTCTCGGGGTGACCGTGTTATCCTTACCTGAGTTTAGAAACACCTCCAGGTAAAGCAGTAGAGACGCCCTGCTGAGAGCCGCAGTGGCCTTCCCTCTTCATGGTAAGTGAGCCGTTCTCAGCCGATGCCTGGAATTCCTTTGAGTTTCTCCAGGATGACAGGGACAGAGGTGGCCAGGGCTGGGACCTAGTGGCCTGTGGGGCTGTCACCTGTGGGCCTTGGACCCTGCTGTCCACTGAGTATGTCCTCAGCACAGTGGCCTCCAGATGCTGAGGGCCACGTGGAGGGCTTCACCAGACCCACTGTGAAGGCACGCCAGCTCCCTGCACTGACCACCGGTGACTCTGGGACCCACCCCTCTGGGCGCTCTCACCTTGACTCTGGGGAGCTCTGGCTTGAGGGCAGACTGCCTGTCCCGCCTCAGCCCCATCCTCCTCCCCCCTTGGCCAGCCCTGCCCGCTCCTCCGTGTGCACATGGTGCAGCTGGTCGCCACCACAGCCACCTGTTCACAGCGAGTCCCAGGGCAGTGGGCTGGAAGGCACAGAGGAGGGCACGACCTGAGACCAGTGCTCCAAGGCAGGCTGGTTTGAAGACGTGTCCTTTGCTCTGTATTATCTTCCCTACGACGTGGCTCAAGTGTCCTGATCGATGGAGACCTGGGGTTGGATGGGTGTTCTGCTCTCCCAAAGCCCTGTTCCTTGCCCACTGAGCAGTGTGCTGCCTGGAGAGGGTGGGAGGGAGCACTGGACTGTGGTCACTAGGTCTGGGTTCACGGGCTCTGGGGATGCCGGACTTGAGAGCCATGGTGACCCACACCCTCAGGGCCACAGCGGGGTGTGGGGGACCCAGAGCCCATTCTGAGTTGGGGTCCATGCTGGGTTCTTGGGAGGCTCAGTGACCGCCTGAGTGGCAGGATCTGGGTGGTGAAGCCTGCAGGCTGCCCAAGGAGCCCAAGACCTTGGCGACTTCGAAATTGACACTCACCCTGGTTGGGGGATGTCAGGGAGGGGGTGGAAGGAGGGACACAGCACGGAGCCTGAGGACTGGGGTGGACGGCAGGGGAGAGCTGGGCGTGTCTGCAGCTGTGGTGAGCTTGCATGGTTGGATCTGTCACTCGGCTTTTCTGCGTCTCCATTCCTTTATCCCAGTCCTTTGTCCCCGAAGCCAAGCTGATGGCAGGCCAGCCTCATGGGGAGCAGGTCTGTGGTGCTGTGAGGGACCTGGCGTGCAGCACTCACAGAGGCCAGTGCAGCCCCGCACACCTGCGTGACGCTGGCCACAGGGGCAGGTCACACTCACACGAGGTTGGCTGCGTGTTGCCAGGAGTGAAGCCTGTGACGTGTGCAGCCTCAGGGCTGCTGAGCGGAGCAGTGCGGCAGGGCTCGGGCGGGGTCTGGGCCGGTGCCCAGCCAGCCCAGGGTAGAGCACTGCGCCCTCCCGCTCTGCTCCCTCCGCACACATTGGGTGTCTCCAAACACTCGGGACAGCACATAATGCATCACTCATCTGTAACAAGGAGATATTCCCGGGGAGCCCCCGAGGCCCCCGGTACCTCACCATGCCTCCTCCAGCTGGGAAGCGTGTCTCCAGAAACCCAGGGACTGTCTGCTCTTGGTTGGCTGTTCTCTAAGGAGCAGCTCCTGTGTGACCCTGAGGGTGTGTCAAGGTCTCTCCGATGTCCTTTAGTCAAGATGCCTGCTCATGCACAGCCCCGCCCGGGCGCCTTCCCTTCTTCTGGACCCGCAGCCCTGAGGCTCCTGTGGGAACACGTCCAGGGGTCTCTAAGCAGTCATTCCTTGGGGCTCCCCAGTGAAACTGGTGTCTCCCATGCCCAAGGTCACAGTCAGCTCCACCACACACTCTGGGCTTGCTCGGAGGAGCTTTGGGCCCCTAGGCACACAGCATGGGGGGGATGGGGAGGAAACGGGGTGCCCATTCTGTCTGCAGCCTTGGATGGTAAACGCAGGTAGTAGATCGCTGACTCCTGACTCAGGGTCCAGCCCTCCCTCCCCCACTGAGTGCTGGCAATGCACGGTGAGAGGCTGGCACACCCAGGTGACAACCCTCACTGAGTATGTGCTGCCTGCAGCATCAGGAGAGCCCCAAGCATGTTCCCGTGTGGTCTTCAAGGCCATCCTGTGAAGTAGCCAGGCTCTCACAGTCCTTGGCAGGGAGCAGGCTGAGCACTGCACACCACCGACAAGCTTCCCCTGCCCCAAGAACCTGGCTAGGTCTCTCTCAGCAGGGGTGGGTGTCACACAGAGAAACGCACAGGCACAGCTCAGTGCTGTCAGCCGCAGTGCTGCAGCCACACCTGCTGCCCCGTCCACTCCCATGGCTCACCAGGGAGTAGACTCAGCCCTGCACCCAAGCTGTGTCTGCCAGTCCTGGTTCAAGGCCAAGGACCAAAGGACACATCCCATGACTCTCGCAAAAGAGCCAGCATTCAGGCCAATCTGCAGGAGGTCCCCACCATGTGTGACAGGCACTTTTTCCTCTGACCTCGCCTTCAGGGGCACAGCCAGTGGGGAAGGCACTCAGGGTGCCATGGCGACCCCGCTCTCCTCCTCCACTTGTGCTCCCCTCGTCACACCTCCGTCCCCTGCCCTAGCATGACTGACAAAGCGTTTGTCCAGCAAACCTCTCTGGGACCATGTCATGTGACAACTGTTTGGTTCTGAAGATCCAGGACGCCCTGGACTTTGTCCCTCCTTGTGAGGGACTCGCTGCTTCCTGTGGGCTTGACAAACACATGAATCACCCCAAAATAATGAGACAGGCACACAGATGGCTCGGAGTGAGGTTGGGGTTAGGCTGATTAGGAAGCAGATGGGGAAATTCAAGTTAGAATTCAGTAAAAATTTAATTAAAAGATCATTTATTTCCACCCTAAGATCTTTCAAAGATGAGCTCAAGTTTCCTGTCCCCATCGCCCCCAGCATCCCAGCAAGCACGCAGACTGAATCCCATCTGCTCCGAGCTGCATGGCTGTCCCTTCCTGAGGTCTGTCCCCACGCCCCACTCCATCCAGAGCTTGCCCCGCCCTGTTCTTCATCAGCACACATCACACTGGTCGCCACTTGGCTAAGGATCTGCGAAGATGACGTGAGGACGGGACAGGGGGGAGAGAGGATGTTGAGCCCTTCCCTTGGGCTCCTGGGTGGTCCCAGTCCTGTTCATGTGCCAGGACTCCGCTGCTCCTGGAGGTGGCTGAGTGTCCCTCTCTGCCCCTGCTCCTAGTCCAGGGCCAGGGCGCCCTCCCCGCCTGGAGGAGGCTGGCTGGGTGCGGGACACCCAGGTCTCTGAGGCTCCAGTGACTCTCAGAGCATATCCACTGACAGCTGCAGGCAGGGTGTGAGGGTCCGCACCACCACGCCTGGGGCAGTGACACACGCCTGGCTTGTGCGGGGGCAGAAAGTGCCTTCTCAATGTCATTGCTGTCACTGGGCTCTCTCCTGAGGATGTGAGCACAAGTCCCCGAGGTCGTGAACCTGGTCCCAGAACACTCATGCCCCTTGAGTCTACCCTTTGTCTGCACCAAACTGTCCCTGAGTCTGCTCTTCCCAGGGCTCCTGCTCCTCCCCAGGCGGATCCACGGGCCGGCCCTGCCACCCCACTGGCCCCTCTCAGAAAGTCCATGGCAAGGACCTACATTGCAATCACGCCAGACCCACTGACCCAGACACCCACCCACCGACACAGCCACACCCCCAGCCCCGGCTGTCCATCCACCCGCCTACCCGCCCACCCATTCTCTCACCCAAACCTCCTTCAGCCAAGATTGAACTTTTATCCTCAAAGAATTGGTGGGATGGACGGCTGTGAGCATGACTTGCAGGGCTTTATTAAGAGCAAGGACAAGCATCCCCGGCTTGGGCAAGCCGTCTGCTGTCACAGGCCCCTGGTACTGACATGCATGCTCCTTTCCTCGCGTGTTCACTGCAACTGTTCTGCAAAATCAGCGTTTCCCTGACCCGGGCGCCGTGGGAAGGGGAGCCCCGCGGGAAGGGGAGCCCCGCAGGCCTCGCTGGGCCCTTCACTGGTGTGGTCGACCTCTGGGCTCGGCCCAGCCTTCCTCCCTGCTCCACGGCCTTCTGGAGGACAGAGCTGCTCAGAGCCCTCTGCTCAGACCCGCAGAGGGCAGGCCACTGCCGCGAGCAGGGCTGGCTCCTCATTCAGCACCCACGGCCGCCTGACTCCAGCAGGGATGCAGAGCTGAGCAGGTCCCTGAGCCTTGGAGGCTATTTCCTGATGGGCACGTGGCTTCTAGGAAGCTCCTTAAATGAGTCTGTGGCAGCCTCCTTAGAGGGGAGGTGTTGTCTGCAAGGCAAGAAGGGATCTTGGTTGGAAGTGCATTTTTATTTTAATCAAATTAAATTAATTAATTGACTAATGAATGGGCACTGGGGATTGAACCCAGGGGTACTATACGTCTGAACTACCTATATCCCACTTCTTTTTATTTATGTTTTAAAATTTTGAGACAGGGTCTCACTAAGCTGAAGGCCTCACTATGTTACTCAGGCTGGCCTCTAACTTGTGATCCTCCTGCCTCAGCCTCCTGAGTTGCTGAGATTACAGGCATGTACCACCATGCTGGGGCAGAAGTGCATTTTAATTACAACTGCCTTTCCATTATTGGTAGCAATAGGTAACTGTTGCCGTGAGAAAAGTCACCACCAGCCTAGTGGCTCAAAACAATACGTGTCTGCTGTCTCAGGTTCTGTGGAGCAGCCCTCTGGGCATGGTCTTGCTGGTGCTTGGGGCAGGGTTTTCCAGGGCACCTTCCCTCCAGTGCTGACCACACTGCTCTGCAGAGAAGAGCTGGCTGGGAATCAGCCTCTTTCCCCTCGTCCACTCCAGCCACACCTGAGCTTTTGCAGGAGAGATCCTGGTGGAGTGGAGTGCTGGCTTCCCCAGCTCCGAATACTCTTACACCGGACTCGGGAGCAGGTGGACCCATGGTACTCACTGTGCTGCTTGCATGAAGTTCACTGAGGGAAAGCTCTTGCTTTTGGTTTGCTTTTTTAGTAGATTATCTTTTTAAAAAAGATTTTTAAAAGATGGACACAATATCTCTATTTTATCTTTACGTGGTGCTGAGGATCGAACCCAGCACCTCACACATGTGAGGCGAGCGCTCAGCCACTGAGCCCCAGCCCCAGCCCAGTAGATTATCTTTCTAGAATATTTTTAGGTTTATGGAAAAGTTGTGCAGGAAATGAAGAGTCTCCGCATTCCTCAGCACCCTGCCAGTGTACTTGCTGGGAGAGCAGGTTTCCTGGGAAGCCAGGAGGAGGGGGCCCTGTGGGGGAGAAAGGATGGGTCTGTCTGGAGGTGCTGAATGGAGGCATGCTGGGAGGGGACAGGGAGGAGTTCTTGTCCCTGGCGCTGTGGTTGCTTTAGCAGAGAGACTCCTAGGGTCAGCTTGAGGTGTGGATGGGGCACAGTGTCTCTGAGGCACGAGCCCGAGGGGCGGAGGGTGACAGCGTAGGCTCCTGGTGGGGGGCGAGGGGCTCCTCGTGCACTGGTCCAGGCTGAAGGCTGCAGTGTGCACCTGACTAGACTCGCTGCGGGCCAGGGTTGGGCAGGTGCTGCACAGGACAAGAGAGAGGACGTTCTGGGATGCTGGTGGCCAGTGAGGACAGCAGGCCTGTGCAGAGCTGGCTGAATGAGGAAGGGTCCGCTAGGAGCCCGGCTGCTACCTCTGAAGCCTGCAGGAGCATGCCCTGCTGCCCTGATCCTGGCCACACCAGGGAGTGAGGTGTGGCCTCCACTCCCCAGCCGGGGAGCAGACATTCTGCGGAAGCAGAACACACGCAAATCACTGCTTGCAAGTGCTTTTGCCCTCAAAAGATGCGCCCAGAACAAACCTCTCTC
This sequence comes from Geosciurus inauris, assembly GCA_004024805.1. Classification (NCBI taxonomy): domain Eukaryota; kingdom Metazoa; phylum Chordata; class Mammalia; order Rodentia; family Sciuridae; genus Geosciurus; species Geosciurus inauris. Next base: position 88,979 of record PVHX01002926.1, read on the forward strand.
CACAAAACATTTTTTCTCCAAAGAATTCCTTTAATTCTCCCCCTTCCTGTGGGGGAGGGCTAACATTTTGTGTTTCCCTGAAGCCGTGTTCCACTCATGTTGTTCTGTGGCACCCTTTGAGAGCCAGGTCTATTTTTTAAGAAGCATTTGGCACTCTGAAGTGTTACATGTGGCTTCGTGAAAACAGCAATATGTGGCGATTCAGAAGATGTCACTCCACATTAGGTACAGAACGTGACCAGCCTTCATCCTCCCCAACACAAACCCTGGGTCTGGGTGTGGTGCGAGGTGCAGGGCCCGCTCTGTGGAGCAGGTCCTTCCTCATGCTGCTGCCAGACTTGAGCTCCGGGGGGGTCAACAGCTCTCAGCAGGAGGAGGGAGGGAGAAAACCTCGCCTAGTGTGTCCTTCCGTGAGCAGCTGGATGAGGCGGAGTTCCCTGAACACGACCTTGCGTGCACACAGCGCTTGGGGAAAGTCATCTGCTTCCTCGCCTCTGCCCACCTGACTTGTGCTCTGGTGGCCACAGTGGTCCCCCTGGTGGCTTCCTTGACTGAGCCTGTGCACTCTGTGGTCTCATGGAATCCTTGTGACAGTCCAGGGCTGACAAGTGCCATTGCCATTCCTGCAGATGAGCAAGTACAGGTTCCTGGAGGCAAAGTGGAGGATCAAGAGCTGTCACAGTGGCCCTCTCCTTGAGCCCGGGCATGGGGTGTGCTGGGCTGCACCGTGACAGCAGGAGGGCCCTCCTTTAGGAGCAGTGCCTCCTGCACAGGTTGTGGGTAAGAATGGCTCCCACAGGTACCAGGGGCCAGGGGACCAGCTCATAATGTTCTGTGGGAAACTGTGTGAGAGTAAGTGCTGCCGTTCTAGGAAAGTGCTTGTGGTTCTTTGATCATAGTAAAAAATTAAATACCAGGGCCACATTTAAAGCCACACCAGTAGATTGACAGCTTTCCACCAGTGCAAATGCTTCTGAAAGCCAGTCCGTGAGAACCCTGCCTCTGGAAGCCAACCAATCAGTGAGAGCCCCACTCTTCTGGAAACTGGCCAATCAGTGAGAGCCCTGCCCTCTAGAAGTTGACCAATCAGTGAGAGCTCTGCTCTCTGGGATCCAGCCAATCAGTGAGAGCCCCACCTTCTGGAAACCATTCAATCAGAAGAGTCTCATTTTGGTAAGGGATGCTACAGCCAAGGTCAACCTGACCTACCAGGACTGGAAAGACCTGCTCATCTTCCCTGGTTGGGAGCCGCCTGCTCTCCTTGGCTTAGCAGGCGGTCCTTCCAGTGTTCACCCCTCACTCTGAGTGGGTGTTCCCTGTGCAGTTCTGTTCCACCTTTAGGACACCTTCAAGAGGCCCTGCTGGCAGTTCGGTGTGAGGGGACTGGCCCATAGGAGGGGCTCCAGCCCTGGGCCAAGAGAAGGGGAGAGTCCAGGCCAGAGGACAGAGAGACTGGCTCCTGACCTCTTGGGGGCTCCTCTCTGTGGACATTTAAGGAGCAGAGCGGTGCCTCACCCTGCCCCTTTCCCCGAATGGCCCAGCACAGGGGATTCCAGTGGCTGGACCATGGGGGAACTTTGGGGTATGGAAGAAAAGCCCCAGAGGCAGTTCTGCTTTCCATCTAGCAGTGAGGTGGGAACGGGAGGGCAGCCTCCTGCTCCAGCTTGTGGCATGAGAATTCCAAAGGACATGAGCAGCCTGGATTCCACGAGGGCGGTCCAGGTCGAGAAGCCTGAGGAGCTGTCCTTTGGCTCCTGATATCTTGAGCTGGCTGAGCTGCTGACGCTCACCTCAAGGCAGTGGCTCGGGCCTTGAACACCCCTTCCAGCCGCCTCTGACACCTCCCAGTTCTTGGGTTTTGATGGCGGGATATCAAGTTGTTAAGGGACCTGGGGCTCAGAGCATTGCCTCTGAATCCACGTAGTGCTGATGGAATCATTTGGAATCTGGTGGAAATCCATGCAAACCAAATAGGGACAGGGCGTGTTTGGGACCAGAGCCTCCTGGCTCCACTGGGCCTCTGGTGGAGCAGCGTCAACAGCAAAGCCTCAAGGAGGAGGCCTGGGCTTAGCTGTTTTGTGATCCTGCTGGAGTTTCCTTACTCGGGTGGGGCCGAGAGTGGGGACTCAGCCTCCCCACGTACAACACGCGGTGGTTGACCTGCCTTCGATTCTTCTCCTTCTAGTCTTTGGCGGACCACAGTGCTGGCGTGGAGCCAGGGTCTGGACAAGGATCCTGGAGTGGCCTGGACACGTTTCTCAGAAGGCACGGAGCCAGGTGGGGCAGCGTCCCCTGGGAATGTTCGGGTGTGGGTGGCGGGTGTGCTTGGGAGGGCCCCCTGCTTGCGTCTCTCCCCCTCCTTTTAGGACTTCAGTCTGGCTCTGCTAGCAGCATGTTCTTTTTTTTTTTTTTAAATATTTTTTTAGTTGTAGATGGACGCAATGTCTTTGTTTATTTATTTTTATGTGGTGCTGAGGATCGAACCCAGGGCCTCACGCATGCGAGGCAAGCGCTCTACCACTGAGCTACAACCCCAGCCCTAGCAGCACGTTCTTGACTGGCGAGTTACAGGCGACGAGCTGCTGGCAGCAGCCTCAGGAAGATGAGGGCGAGCGACGGGCTGAGCAGGAGCCAGCAAACCAGGCTTTTCAGCTTTATCTGAACTTGCCTGAAAATGCCCCCTCCTCTCCCCGGGCACCTCCCGAGAGCTGGGGACGAGATGCAGGTAGTGGCTCTTCTAACCTGCGCAGGGAGCACACCACAGTTTCCGTGTTTGTCTGGCTTTCCCGGCTTGTCAGGAGTCCTCTGCAGCACAGTGCCCTGAGCAGGAGGGAGCCATCTTTCATCTTCGCTGGTGGCTGTCCAGAGGCTTGGCGCCTTTTCTCCCTCCACCTTTCCCGGGCCAGGGCCTTGGCGTTGAGGACAGGCCCTGGTTGAACATGACCAGAAGACCCAGGTACCAGGTCACAAGAAAGCCCCTCAGGGATATGCCCTGCCTCCAGGGCGTGGCCGGGAGCGCTTCTGGTCTGGTGCAGGTGGCCCCGACACCTCAGGACAGGCAGAGTCTCATCGTGGGCAGCAGGGCCTGTGAGAGGAGGAGAAGGATGGACTGGATGGAAGGCAGATGCTGGCATGCCGTCTCCACTGCTGCTTCCCTCTTATCTCTTAGGAGTCACCAAGGGCCTGTTTCTGGGACCCCTTAGTGACACATTTCATAGCTGCCCAGGATTCAGGACTTGGCCTGGCCCGGTGTCCTCTCACTGTGCCTGGGGAAGGCTCAGGCTGAGTCATAGGCACGGGTGGCTGCTGGGCAGTGGTGGGCACGGGGACCCTGGGCCCATTTGTTCTACTGTGGTGGGGTGATGTCAGCCCCCTGATCCCAGGGGCCTCCTGTGAACTCAGCCCTTGTGTGGAGGGTGTCTGCTGCTCTCGCTGCTGTCTCCCAGCTCCATCGTGGCTGCGCTTGAGGCCGTTCTTTCTTTTTTTGGTACTGGAGATTGAACTCAGGGGCACTCGACCACTGAGCCACATCCCCAGTCCTATTTTGTATTTTATGTAGAGACAGGGTCTCACTGAGTTGCTTAGAGCCTCGCCATTGCTGAGGCTGGCTTTGAACTCGCTATCCTCCTGCCTCAGCCTCCCGAGCCACTGGGATCACAGGTGTGGCCACCGCGCCCGGCTTGAAGCCACTTTTGAAATGTTTACAATCGAACGCACATGACAGCATCAATCCCTGGAAGCACGTTGGGCTGGCGCTGGGGTCCCACGTGCAGCGCCACCTCCACAACGCCGTTCCCTCGTTCCAGAAGCCCGCACACAGTCAGTGACGGGGCCATTCTGACTTCCCTCTCGACCCCTCAGGCCCACAGAGTGATCACCATGGTGGGTGGGGGGCGAGCCTGGCTCCTTCAGGGTGCTGTCCCTGCTCCCATCCCACCACCAGGTCAGGGTGGTAGCCATGGATGCACGTTAGGGTGACTCTCCTGTGTCCTTGGACTCACCTTGGGGGCCGGGTGCTGAGGCAGCGCCTGTGTGGAGGTGTGCTGGGAAAGCACCCACCCACTCCCCAGGTGGGAGGTCCAGCCTGGGCTAGGGCCCTCCGCCTTCTCCACCTGGGCACTGGTGTGCCCTGTCTCCCTCCGTGGCACACGCCCTCTGCACGCCGCATCTCCCATCTGGAGGGTCCTGCCTGCCTTGTCATGGTGGACGCGCCCGCGGAGGGAGGCCCGCCCGCCCCGCAGCTGTGTGGCCCAGTGAGCGAGCACTTGCTCATCCTGATTCGCTACCCGGTGGTTGGAACCAGAATCTGGGGGGGATACAGAGCCCTGGCCAGGCGGCTCTCCTGTGGCGTGTGTCCAGGTCGGTCAGGGCTGCATGGGGGTGGCTTATCCACCTCCTCAGGCTGTGAGGCTCCGATGGCTCCTGGCGGATGCTCCCCACTGGCTGTGCCACAGACTGCATGAAACCAGCCTGCTCACGGACCTCCCAGGGTCTTCTAGCCCCCAGGGGTGGCTGTCTCTCCAATCTGGCCCCTTGTGTTGGTGGCTGGTTCTGCTCCACTCATCCTGGCACCTTCCCAGCGGTGTGCCCGGCCACAGGGAGCACAGCAAACCCACCTGGCTGAGGAGGTTCCAGGGACTCCTGGTGGCCACGCCGTGCTCTCTGGGCACAGCACAGGGCTCGCCAACCTGCAAGAAAACCTGAGTTTTCTGCTTCAACAAATGTGTTTCCCTGGTGTTCTACCCCCCACCCGTGACCTCCAGTTCTGTTTCTGTGATGCTCCAGGAGAAGCAGCGGGAGCTGTGGCCTCTGTTTGTGGGATAACACTGCAGAAGGAGCCCCACGGTGGCTTGGGACCCTTCCAGGAGGTCTGCAGAGGTGTGCTGAGGCCAGAACGCAGCCAGCTGTTCCGCAGAGGGCCCTGGTTCTCACCTGGTGCCGACTCTGGTGTGAACACTGCTTCCACGGCTAAAGCCAGGGCGCAGAACCGGGAGAAGCCCGACTCTTATCTCTGCAGATCTGTCTCTCTGTCCACCACCCACCCACCCACGAGAGAGCACCTGCTAGGGAATTGAGGCTGAGAAGCCCCATCACAGCCACCTGCGAGCTGGAGACCCAGAGATCTCATAGCACAGCGGCTCCAAGTCAGAAGGGGGTCAGGGGTGGGACTCAGTGCGGGGCTGGCGCCCGGGGTCAAACCCTAATGTTGGGGGGGAAAAAGGCCTGAGAACTGAGGATGCAGAAGGCAGATGGTGTCTGTCTCAAGCTGGAGGCCCAGGAGACCGAGAGACCCCGGTACAGCCCCCGTCTGCAGGCTGGAGAGCCCGCACTTTAGATGTCCAAAGGCAGGAGGAGAAGGTGTCCCGCCACAGCAGAGAGCAGGTGTGTTGGGGACAGGCGCTGCTGGTGTAGGCGGGAGGCTGTGTGCTCAGGCCCACCTGTGCCATGGGTCACCTGTCCCGAGGCCCTGGCTTCTGAGGGCTCGAGAGCTGCGTTTCGCTGTCCTTTCCCATGGGGAGACTTCCCGGGGCTTCACCCCAGCCCTGGGGAGGCGGGGAGACCACACGGTGCTCACTTGAGCAGACCCACCCTACAGGCTGCCAGGTGCCCTCAGCTCTCCCGCTGGCCTCCCTCCACTGCTTGGAAGTCACTTCGTTCCAGTGTGACGTGCGTCTGGCTGTGGGAAGATGGATGACAACGGTGTGAGAGCAGAGACTCCGCCAGGGCCACCCTGTCCCCCCGAGCCCCAGTGGCGTGTGGCCTCCTGTCAGGGACCCAGGCGGGTCCTCGGTCCTGTGTCCTGAAGGTGCGTGGCTGTGCTCCAGGGCTGGCTTCCCTTCTCCTTTCGTCCCCCTGTTCTTGGGGGTGTCTGCTTAGGTTCCAGGGGAAGGTCCCACTACTATGTCCCTTGGGTGGTGGGGGCATCATGGTGGGCTGGTGCTGTCTGGCCAGGAAGGTAGTGACCATAGGACAGTCAGCTGCTTTCCTGCTCACGAAGGCGGAGGTTTGTTCCTGGAGGCGAGAAGCAGAGGGGAGAGGTGGGGAGGGCAGGGACGGGCTCAGTACCATGGGCGATGAGCGCTGCCAACTGGCAGGAGCTCCCTGCCGCTCACCCCCACTGACGGGAAGTGGGAGAGGGTCGGGAATGGCCTTGCAGGAGCCAGGGACCTCCGTGGCCCTCTGTCCCAGCCCCTCAGGCTCGGGCAGGAGGGATTGGGAGACAGCCAGGGAGGAGGGTGTGTGACGGTCCCAAGAGAACTCTTCTGACCACAGGAAGCAGGACAGAGACATGGGTACTCGGGGGGTCACTGTGGGAGCCTCTGGGGCCCAAGCCACTTGGGCTGAGATGGCGCCCCACCCCTGCACCAACGGCGAGTCACCTGCAGAGCGTCGTCAATTCTGGCCTTTTGGGGCCTCTAAGAATGATTGATAGTGATGATTATCAACAGGATTTGGGGATCCGCCAGGGCTGCCTCACTAAATAAGCCAGGTATGTGGATCACTTACAGCGGCTGCTCGGGGTGAAGCACTACGTTACTGTTGTCACTCAGGATCCTCAGGGAAGGCCAGCGAGGGAGGGACTGTGCGGCCCCTGGCTTGCAGATGAGAACAGGAGGCTCAGAGCGGTGGGCTAGTCCCGGGGCCCAGCCTCCCCTTCACCCGCCCTCCACCTCCTTCCAGCTGGCTTGCTGGACTGGCTTTCTCCGCCCACTCAATGTCCCACCTAGACACAGCTTGGCAGCCACTGTTAGCTGGCTTCATCATGAGGGGTGGGGTGCCCAGGATGGTGCCAGGTGATGGCCCAGCTGGCTCCAGAAGCCCTCTGGGGGTCTTTCTTGAGTGCAGCCCTGCCACTGTGGGGCAGAGACGGAGTGGCCTTCGGTCTAGCCCCACCACCCCACAGGCTGAGAATGGGCCTTTGTGGCTCTGTGGTCCCTGGGTGCTCTTCCCGGGGGGCCAGTGCCCTCCAGGATGGATCCTCCCAAACCCTACATGTGCATGAGCGACCCGGAGCCCCTGGTCTTGGTGTCGGAGAGTGTGAGTCCTAGTACCACTGGGCAGGGGCCACTCTCTGGGAAACCCGTCCCCACACTTGCCCTGGCTCCTCTGCCCAGGCTCTGCCCCATTCCTGGGCTCTGAGTCTGTGGGGCCAAATCCAGCCCAGACAGCTCATCTTTGGGGTCTTCAATGGGTTGAGTGGTGGCCCCTCAAAATATGTGCACCGGGACCTGTGAGTGCAATCCTAGTAGGAAGAAGGGTCTTCACAGATGTGGTGAAGCCACAGATTTCTGGACAAGACTGTGCTGGGTCTGGATGGCCCTGAATCCAACGGCAGACAACTCAGAGACAGGCAGAAGCGGGCGGTGCAGACGGTAGAGTGACCTGCCATAGGCCGAGCGCTGCCTGGGATTGCCGAAGCTCGGGAGAGAGCACGGGTGGGTGGCCTGCAGCCCTGCGAGGAATGGACCTGTGGACACCTGCATCTCATCCTGCCAGCCTTGGGAACTTGGGAGAATCTCGCCCAATGTTCTAAGCCTTGTGGTGATTCCTTGTGACAGATTCCCACCCAAACTCTGCCCCAGGAGGGAACTGTAACCTGGGCATCCATTTCTGTCCTAAGTGGCATTAAGGAGGCATGGGGATATGAGGACGCAGGGCAGTGTGTCTGTCCATGCCCGCCCAGCACCTGGCCCAGGTGTGCAGAGGCCATGCCAGACAGCACCCTGCAGCATAGCCCTTCAGGGCAGTTTGAAGATAGGGCTGGGGAAAGCTTTTTAGGTGAGGGCAGAGACACCCCACCTCTAAGAAGGAAAGGCAGCTCTGTGCCCTCAGCCACTGTGGCAGATCCTGTGCCTGAGCCGGATGCCCTGGCCCTCATGAGACTGTGGAGCATACCTGGCCAGCTCTGGAGCCAGCCTGGGTCCGGGAGGTAAAGCCGATGATGGCAGCCTCTTGGCCACTCGGGAAGGGGCCGTGAACACAGGCTCCAGCTGTATGGCCCTGGATGGCAGCAGCTCTCTGCAGCCCCCACCCTGGGCCGTCCCTGCCAGCTCTCCTCACTACCCCACCCTTCTCCCGGGGACTTACTTCCCAAGCCTCCAGCTCTGCCTTTCCACCTGCCAGGAGAAGGAAGGGCAGGGCGTCCAAGCCCACCTGAGGAGTGGGCCTGGCCTTGCCTGCACTGGGAAAGGACACGCTTCCCTGAGTGTCCTCTGACCAGCGACTGGCTGTGAGTTTAGGGGGTGCCAGCCCTTGGCCACATCCCAGGCTTGTCACTGTTCTGTTTCGTTCCCGGCCGGGTTCAGCTCTGGGAACTCAGGATGGAATGGTGAGGAGGGGCGGGAGAAGCCCTGCTCCTCTGCCTGGGTTGCAGCAAGGCAGGAGCTGGGCAGCCAAGACACTGAACTGTTGTTGGGCCAAAGCCTAAGGTCCCAAGTATGTAATTCTGGAAAAACTATAGAGCAGTTCCTTAAAAGTCTTTTATTTGTCTTTTTAAAAGGAGGTTTATTTGACAAACATGTAAAAACGTGACGTAACAGTTCTGAGGCCACTTTACACAGTTAGGCAATAATAGCACACATACCCTGGCAAACGCGGGCACTCGTGTAGACTAAGGCAGCCTCACGGCTGAAACAGATGTGAGCAGATGGACCATGCTCAGGAAGACACAGGTCAGCCGGGGAAGGTGTTCCGCACGTGGCTGTGGTCAGGAAGTGCTCACTCCAGCTCCAACCCAAGTGCTCTGAACCGCCCTGAGAGGCCCTGCCTCCTTTTTCCCTCCTAAGTCTTTTTTTTTTTTTTAATTTTTTTTTTAATTTTAGTTGTAGATGGACACAATGTCTTTATTTTTTATTGCTTTGTATGTGGTGCTGAGGATCGAACCCAGGGCCTCACGCATGCGAGGCAAGCGCTCTACCACTGAGCTACAATCCCAGCCCCCTCCTAAGTCTTTTGATGAGATGATTGGAAACCCCATCAGGTGACCACCGCAGATGTCACCCAGAGAGCTGAGGTCTCAAGAGGTTTTATTTCAGATCTGCAGAGGCGCAGGAAGGACACCTCCACGTGGACCGAGGCAGCACTGTGTTCTCAGGCCCGTGCTTGGGGCTGGCACAGCCCAGGAGAGACGCAGAACCAGCTAGAGCTCCTGCATAGTGATGTGAAGGCCAAGCACACACACAGCCCAGGAGAGACGCAGAACCAGCTAGAGCTCCTGCATAGTGATGTGAAGGCCAAGCACACACACAGCCAGTTGTAAAAAACCATGCTGACTATGTAAAATAGGGGGAAAAACTGAAAAAGAGAAATATGAAAGAAGGAAAGAAAACCCCAAATTAAAAAAAAAAACCACCTATGGGAAAGAGTGGCCGGAGGTCCACCTCACAGGCTCCCACAGGTCTGGAGAGCCCCCTCCCCGGCACGGCCCACCCCACACACCACAGAAAGCACATGCATCTCTGGGGGCTCAGCTTCCTACTGCTCCTTGCCTTTTTTAAAAAGGAAATTATGGATTTGGGCTTTCAAGGTTTCAACATTCAGATTTTAATCTTCTGGATTGTGATTTGGTGACTTTAGGCTTTAAGGATTTAGAACCCTCAGGATTTCAACAGAGGGTATTATGGTGTTCAGAGTGTCTTTGGGGATTATGCTCCGCCTGCTTGAGCCCTTGGGCCCTGAGATTTTGGGAAGGAGGGAGCCTTTGGGCCACATGCCCCAGGCAGCTGTGGTGGATGGGGCCCCAGCTCACAGAGGACCGAGGCTGTGAAGACCAGCAGTATCCACTTGGGGTTCCCAGCCTTGCCCTTTGCACCTCCTGCAGCCCCAGACCTGGGAGGCCAGGCAGGCCACACACGGGTCTCCATCGTCGGGCCCCCTTCTGTCCTACGATCTGCTCTTTGGCCTTCATGTGATTGGGAATCTCGTAGACGACTTTCAGGGGCCGAGACCCGTCCTCCTGTGTGTGGTTTGCACAGCACAGACTGGCACCCGCCACGTGTTCTCAGACACACACCCGCCCCAGGCCTCGCCTCTGTAATTCTCCTTGCCAGAGTGACACGATAACACTGGTAATCTGGTCATTTCCCCCAGACTTCCCACTCTGCGCTTTATCAGCAGGTGCTAAATTGCCCCTCCAGCTGCTGAATTGTAACAATTAACCCCATTAACGTCCCAACAGCTGTAATTTTTGAGGAAATGAAAAACATTAATAACGACTACCAAAAGCTCAAAAACAAAGGCAAACAGAAAACACAGCATCCCCTGAAGCTGAAATTACCAAGGTGGGACGGCATCCTGGGGCTCAGACAGGCCCAGGCCCCGGCCCCTGGAGGGCGGGAGGGGCCTCACTGGCCTGGAGGCGGGGCCTCCCTGGGGGAAGGCCAGCGGCAGGGGTCCGGTCAGGCCCAGGATTGGTGCTCAGTAGAGGGCCTGGCTGGGATAGCCACTTAGCCACTGTGGAGGCCACCCTAACCCTCACCCTGGGGAGCGAGTGGAGGGGGCCCCCTGCCTCCGTGCACCCTGAGTCCTCCTGATCTTTATCTTTCCTTTCAAATGTGATAAAAATGTTTGGTTAAAGCACACCCGCGTGTGCTCCCACAGGCACACGCACACACAAGTGTGCACCTCAGATGCACACTGCCCCGTGGGCACGCAGGCCGCACTCGCCCACCCTCTGTTCAGGACCACGGGGACAGGGAGCAGAGAGGCGGGAAGCAGGAGCTGCACTCAGCGCCCGGGGCTGAGTCCCTGGGCGAGGATGGAGCTGTAGGACACTGAGAGCGGTGGCTTTGGGTTGCTGGAGGCCACAGCTGCAGGACCCCCCCATAAACTCCCTTCCTGTTTCGCCTTCCTCATTTTGTCCTGTCCCCTTCTCCTGCAGCAGCCACGGGGCTGGGTGGCTGGGCCCTGCCCAGTTCCTGGCTACTTCCTGGGTTCTTTCCTGGACGCGTACTCCAGGGTGAGGAGTCCAGGCTTGAGCTGCCGCTGTCCTGGCTTCCCTCTGGGAGTGGCGTCCTCCAGAGCAGCGGGACCACGCGATGGCTGCCTAAGTCCTCATGTCTACATTAGCATTTTTAGAAAAGAACCTTGCCATGTGCCAGCTTGCAGATTTCCTAAGATTCCATTTAATCTTATACTAAATTTAAAGAGGATTTAATTAGCAATTCATTTCTTTCTCTTTATTTGTGTGTTTCTCTTGAAATGTGATTTGAAATGAATTCTTTTTTATGTCCCAGGGCCTGGTTGGAATCTGGTTTTGAGCAGGGATGACAGGAAGTCGTGGGATGGCTCTTCTCTTTGTAGGGACACGTGCATCCATAAAATTTGTGACTTCCTTTTAAAAACCGAACAGCAGTCTCGTCCACTGTCGCCTGGGCCGGCAGGCTTTCAGACACGCAGCGAGCGGGGAACTTCCTCAGGCTCCTGACTGCCCTGGCAACCAGGCTCCTCTGTCCCCTGCCCCCCAGCAGCTTTGCCCGACCCAGGCCCTGGATGCTCATTCCTGGTCCCCTCTCTAGGCTGTGGTGGGCAGGGCCCGCTCTGGTCTCTGACTTCTGCAGGCTGAACCACCAGCAGAGCTCCGATCCTAGGCCACTGTGTGGACTTGGCCAACCAAGCACCAACCACCAGTCCTTACTTTGGGCCCGTGAGCCCAGGACGGCAGGACATGGTGTCTGCTGCAAGGGATTCACCCAGGGGTCCGTGCAGCGAGCTCCCGTGCTCCTGAGCACCGGTGTCTCCAGGAGCCTCACTCAGGGGCTCAGCCTCCTGTGGTGCTCTGGTGAGTCACTGCGTGCCATAGCCGGTGGGCTGTGCGCGTGTGTGTACGTGTGCACATGTGTGCAACAGGACTCCGGCTCTGAGAGCAGCTGGGTGGTGGGGAAGGCCCACTGTCCAGGCTGAGCTCCCAGGACCCACGCGCCTGTTTCGGACTTACAGTAGAAAGCGGTAGTGCCCCCGGGCTGCTTCTGGTAAAGGAGTCTCAGTTGCATGGTCCCTCGGCTCTGGCTCAGACCTGTGGGAAGACAAGACCCCTTTCTTTATGTGACCATTGGGCCGCCAAGACCCCCAGGTGGCAGGCAGAATTCTTGTGCCAGTGTCCAGCCAGGGGCACGGGGACTGGGCAGAATCATCTCCTTCCAGTCGGCCTCAGCGGGGGCCTTCTGAGCACTCTGTGCCCGGGCAGCCTGTCGGGTTGAGCAGAACTCACCTCCTTCTTCCCTTCCTCTTGGTTGTGACTTCATGGCCTGGAACCCCAGGGAGAGTTGCAGGACCACATCTGCACATCACAGCTGTCCACTCTGTCCCCTGTCACAGTGTGGCCAGCTCTGCACAGCCCTGGTGTGAAGGAGCTGCCGGCCTCACTTTGTAGGCTGGATGAGGGCCTGAGGAGCTTTGCCCTGGTCCCTGGCTGGATTTCCCGAGCTGGCCTTCGTCCCTTTGCTTAGACATCAAGACCAAGGTGCCTTCTGGGGTGTGGCGGCTCCACCAGGAACTCTAGGCCTGGGTCTGCCGTCCATCCAGGTCCTGCATGCCACCCCAGGGCTGTTTGCATCTGCCGGGCCTCAGAAGGGGGCCCTGAGACCCGGCACGCAGGGCCCGGGCTTCTGTGGGTGCTGATGCCAGCCCTCTCTTCCTCTGCTGCCTTCCTGCCCATTGCGGCCCCTACCCCGTCCCTCAGGCCTCCAGCGATGGCACCTGCTTTCTGCTGTGTCTCTGGGCTTCGCAGGGACTGATCAGCTCTTTCTAGAGCGGGTGGGCCACGCCTGTGTGTTTGGCTCACAGGCCACAGAGCTCAGCAATGCCACCCTCTCGAGGGCGCTGGGCACAGCCGAGGCAGCAGCGCGGGCCAAGTCCAGGGGGCAGGAGGGCCTGCGTCTCACCTGCCGGGAGAGGGCCCAGCACGACTGCCCAAGGAAGTACGTCCCGCTCGGGCCTTGCTGTGGACACACATCTTGCTCTAGCACGTGTGACAACTGTTTGACGCTTGCTTGCTTGGTCTTGGAGCGGCATGTGTAGTGGGGCAGAAGCCACCCCGCCTCACCGCCCAGGGAGCTGGTGCAGAGGCCGCCTGACTGGGAGTCAGCCACCAGAGGGTTGAGCCCAGGCCTTCGGTCACAGCCTGGGACGCTGCTTCCTCCCCTGCCTACCCAGGGGATTCTGGGGGCTGGGGCCAGCACACCCCAAGCAGGATTCCTGTGCCTCTTTGCTCAGCTACAAGCCTCTGGAGGACAGTCCCTCTCCTGGCCTCTGTCCCTTACTCCTTCCCTCCCACACATTCTCTACTAGCAGGTGGATGACTTCCAGGGGACCACCTGTGCCCTTGCTGAGTGGGTGTGACCAGAGTGAGTGGACACTGTGCTGAATGGTTGCCGTCCTGTGAGGCCACTGCTCACTAGGTCAGCCCTGTGTTGGGAGGGTGGCTGGTGTGAGTGCTGGCTCCCTGCAGCTGCCACAGCTTGCTGAGGCTCTCCTGAGAAAGGGGCAATGGCTTCTGCCACTGTGTCTTCTGCTCACCCAGCTCTGACTTCAGACCCCAAAGTGCCAGATGCAGGGTAGACATGTGGACACTAGGTATGCTATACAGGCTGGACAAACTGACCTGGTCATCCCAGCTGACAGTGGAGCCCTGTGGGCCCCAGGGCCTTAACTCTTCCCGTCTCCCTGCATTCGGCCCCCATGCTCCTGGCTTCTCTTCAAGCTGGCCAGGGACCCCTGCCCCAAGCCGCTGCCCTTGCAGTCCCCGCTACGGCACTCTCCCTGTCCTGGCACCTCCACATCCCTCCTCAATTCCTCGAGGCGTTTTCCAGTCTGAACTAATACCACGTGGTCTTTGTGTAGCTGTCCGTCCTCCGCCCAGGCTGTGAGCTCAGGAGTGGCGCTCCGCCTGCAGAGTCTCTCAGCGTCCATTGGGAGGTGAAAGGAAGGCAGAAGGCTCTGGCCTTTCCTCAGGAACACAGTGGTGCTGAGTTCAGCAGCAGTGACCAGCCTGGGTCCTGGGCAGGCGCCCCATGGTGGGCTTGTCTGCGCTGGAGGCAGACCTCCGGCCTGGACTGAGGGCCCCCTTGTGGCTGGCTGTGTTAGGGCTGAGCTGCCCTTGGCGTGGTGGGGTGGGTGCTACAACTTGGGACCCTACAGCTAACCAGGCAGTGGGCATCCCTGGAGAGGAGTGGCCTTAGGGGCCATTGCTGAGATGGTTGGAGAAGGAGCAGTTGATTTCAGAATCTTCTTTGTGACCTGGGGCCATGGGAGCCACCATACAGTCCCTGCTGCCGGGTGCTGTGGGTGGTGGGTGGAGGCAATGGGGCACCAACAGTCACCCCAACCTCCAGACCCAGCAAAGCCAGGTGCTGCTGTGGGGGCAGCGGTGGGGCCTGGACTTTGGGAAAGTGATGTTGGCTCCCGAAAGCTGCTGGGCTCATGGACGCTCCCCCTTTGCCCGCCTGGGAATCAAGCACCTGGGGACAGCTGGTCAGCACCGGCCTGCAGGCTGTCAGCGAGTTCTGCCTTCTGACCTTGGAGCTGGTCCTCCTTCCAGAGGCTGGGGATTGGAGGACATCTGCAGTGTGCAGTGAGGCCACAGAAGGAGAAGCAGGTGGACGTCAACAGCTGTCCCTGTGCGTGGTGCTGCAGGCCTGGGTCCGAGCTCTGGGGGCAGCTGGCTTGGCCCTGCCCTGTACAGCTCACTTAGAGCTTTGGCCACTCTTCGTCATAGGTGACGTCTCCTGTCTGTGGGCTGCTCAGGAAGGGGATGCCCCACACTCACCCTGGCCTCTGTCACAGGGCACTGTCCAGAACTTTGATGAGTCAGCTCCCGTAGGCAGGGCCCTGGACTCCCCAGGCCTGGCTGACAAGAGCAGGTTCCCCTCCCAGCAGGAAGTGCAGGCAGGGGTGCCTTCCTGGGTGAAGCCACCAGGAGTGTGCAGAGATGCCCTCCAGGCCGAAGGCCTGACCCTTTTGCAATGGTTCTTGCACAGCCATTGGGGGCTCTGAGGGGCCTGCCGACATGTGAAGAGGCAGCCTGAGCCGAGGCAGTGCCCAGAGTGTTGACTCTGGCCACAGCAGGCCACTGACGCGCGGGGGGGCTAGCGCCCCAGAGCCCTGTCTCAGTGACCACCGCTCGTGTGGTCCCGGAGCCCAGGGACCCGCGAGGAGGGTCGGCTACAGCCTCTGTTCCTGCTCGCCCGCTGTGGGAAGTGGTGACCTCCGGCTCCCTCCACTTCCACTGCTCTGGGCAAAGGCAGGTGGGTGCCATGGAGAGGCCGCCCACCTTCACCCCACGGCGGCCAGGGCCCTGACGGACGGTGAGCTGGGTCAGCGGCTGCTCCAGGGCTCCCGCTCCATGGAGGCCTCGCCACGCTGGCTCGGGGTTTGCTCCTGTTGGCCACCTGCCAGTCTTGAGGAAGCTCACAGGACGCTGTCGGGAGCTCACGTCCTGTTGCTCGGCGTCTGACATCTTTTAAAGGAATAATCCAGACCCGTCTAGGCGGATGGGGGATCGACCCGCTCAGCCCACGCGGCCCGTCTTGCCGTCAGCGGAGACGTGGCGGTTTTATTTAAGATGCCGCTTCCGTGCCAGCCCCAGGAGAGGTGCGGCTCGTCTGCGTTGGCTGAATCTCTAATAGCTCTGCCTGTGATGCGCTTCGAGGATCACACCCGTGGGGCTGCAGCTCAGTTCCTCGCAGGAGATGGGGTGAGAGTGGAGGCTGGCGGCTTGGCTGGCTCGTGTCACGGGACGTCCTCTGCCGCGGCTCCGTGCTCCTCCCAGGACACAAGGCCTTGAGTCTGCACGGGAGAGCCGGGCTCCGCAACCCAGGCCCATTGCCTCATGGTGGGCCAGACAACGGGAAGGCCCTCGTGGGCACCAAGGCTGCAAGAAGGTTCTGGGCCCATCTGGAAAGAATGGAGGCTTCTTCCTGTGATGCTAGGGAAGAAGGAGAGCCTGGGGCGCAGGAGTCTGTCTTTCATGTCCAGCTCTGATGGTGCCTCAGCCCACAGTGGCTTCTGGAAACGTCTGTAATGCTCAGGAGAGCCAGCCTGAAGGGCCGTGAGGTCCTTCATGCTTGGAATCTGGGAGCGGGTGTGGAGCATCTATTGAACATCCCTGACTTCTGGGGAGAGAACTGAGGTCCAGAGGGGCCAAGAGACCTCAGATTCCAACTTGGCTGCTGGAGAGAGCCATCCCTGAGCCCCACCCCAACAAGCTGGGAATCCCTGATGGTGGCTTTTTCTTTGTGTGGAAGGCTTGGTCCCCAAGGTTTAAATGTGCTCTTGGATAGTGAGGTCCTAACCTCATCAGTGGATCAAACTATTGGGGCTCATACCTGAGTGGACTAGGGGGAGGTGTAGGGACATGTAAGGGGGAACCATGGTGGAGGGAGTGGGTCCTTGGGGGGTGTCCCTGGCGTTGCTGTCTTGTCCCCAGCCCCTTCCCCTCTGCTTCCTGGCTGCTATGAGCTGAGCCACTCTCCTCCACCATGCCCTTCCACAGTGATGCTCTGCCTTATCTTTGGCCCGGAGCAACGGAGCCAGCCAGCCATGGACTGAATCTTCTGCAATCGTGGTCCAAAATCAGTCTTTTCTCGTCTGAGCTTCGCTTCACAGGTTCCTGTTGCAGTGACAGGAAGCTGACTCATGCAGCTTGGCCCCTGCCCACTCCCCGTGACTGCTGCCAGCCAGCTCCGTGCCCCCAGGTCCCTGCTCCCAGACTCCTTGGGCGTTCTGCTCGCCGTCGTCACAGTGCACTGGCTCCCCTGCCCTCTGAACCATGCCGAGCCCTCTCTGCCCGGCTGTCGCAGTGCCCTTTGCTGCTCCAGGGCTGGTCTCTGTGGATACTCAGGGCTGGGGTGCAGGTGAAGGAGAAGCCGAGTCCCAGGGCCCAGGCCTGCACACAGGTGTGCAGGTCACCCCTGCACACAGGCCGTGTCTCCTGCCTCTTCCTCCCTGAGTGGCTTCCTCCCTTGATTTGTGTTCTGGACCAGAGGGAGGAGAGACAGGAGGAGCAAGCGTGCTGTCCAGCTGGTGAGCACCTCAAGGAGCCTCTGGACTTCCATCGGCTGAACTCAGGTGCAGCCATGTACCCTGTGACAGGTGGAGGCGGGCCCGCCAGGAGGGGAGTCCCCGAGCCTGTGCAGGTGTTCACCGCATCCTCTGACCTCGACCCTGCTCTGCTGCGCCTCTGTTTCCACTGCAGATTCCTTCCTTGCAAAGCCCCTGACCTCCTGGGTCCACTGGCAACGCCCTAGACCAGCACAATGTGGCCCTGATGCACCTGCGCTTGCCGAGCTCTGCGGCCGGTTCAGGCCGACCACCTCCTGGCTGTGGTTTAGGAACAGCTGTGTTCCTGGGTGTGGACCATCCCTCCATGAGGCCTGCGAGCATTCGGGCCACTGTTGGGTCAGGCAGCTTTCTCTCGTGACCAAATGGCTGGGGAAATCAACTTAAAAGGAGGAAGGTTCATTTTGGCCACGGTTTCAGAGCACCCGTGGCCCTGGCCCCCTTGCTGCGGGGGCTGGTGTGCAGCAGAGCGGTGAGCTCGCGGCAGCAGGCTGGAGTCCTGCGGGGCACATCCCCAGTGACCTGCCACCTCCCGCCACCACCTCTCCATCGCGCCACCAGCCGGGGCGGAAGCCTTCAGCACCTGAGCCTCCAGGAGACCTTCCAGATCCAAGCCATGGCCGTCCCCCGAGTTAACCCTGCCTCCGGGAGCTTCCACTCTGCTCCTAATGCATGCCCAATTTGCTGTGTCAGCCACGAGAGTCAGAACGGCCGCCCGTGTGTCAGGCGTGTCCCGTGCTCCAGTGGGGTCCCCTCCTGGGCTCCCCCGCTGCAGCCCTAGCTTCCCCCAACCACACTCCATCTGGGTCTTACGAAACCCTGGGTTTGTGAGCTGCTTTGTGTCATTCTGTGACCTTAGCAGTGAAGAAGCGCCCCCGACCTCGGGGTTCTGTGTGCTGCAGCCTCGCCTGGCACTGCACTGGACGGAGGCCGTCTCAGCCCGTCTTCTGTGGCGGTGACGGAACTCCACCGACTGAGCAATTCACAGAGCACAGGTGTGTTTCTCCTCTTTCCAAGGAAGAGTAACGTAGAGGACGGGCACCTGGTGACGGCCTCCCCTGTGGTGTCGTCACCTGGCGGAAGGGGGAGGAGCAGGAGGACACTGTGGAGACGGTCCCGCTGTGGCCGCACACCCTCTTACACCTGGTGCCAGGCCACCTGGTTGCCTGTCCTGGCCCCACTGAGCACGGCTGCAGTGAGGATAAGCGCCAACCTTCCTCTTGGGTACCTTCAGATCATGTAGTCCCTTTGTCCCTGGTCCCTGGGCAGCTGGTGGGAGATGTTGCAGACCTGCTGGCTCCTGCTCTGGCCACCAGGGCACCTTTGCAAGGGCACAGGGTTTCTGCAGAAAGGAGGCTGCGACCATGGGGCCGGGGGTGGGTCCCTCCCAGGACTCCCCACAGTGAGAGGGTGAGAACGGCCAGTGGGGCCACCCGTGCAGGCCCCGGAGCTCACGGGGAAGGTATCCTCTGGAGTGGGGCTGCCCGAGCAGCTCGGTGCTGGACTCACACTGCTCTCCCCGCGCCGCTCCCCGTCTCCCCGTTTCCTTCCCTCTCTAAGGTGGAGACCGCTTTGGGCCTTTCTCCCCACTCAGCCCTTGGCAGGGACAGGCCCAGTGGGCCCTGCAGGGTGTGCTGGGCCGACAGGGAGCCCGCGGGCAGGGCCTGTGGCAGTGGTGCTGTCCTGTGGCTGACCGTTGGGGTTGGGGAGGCGCTGGACGCGGGGACCCCAGGTTTCCTCTGGGTCAGGCCATCCCTGCTCTTGGGAGGCCCCCACCCCTGCCTGCCTGCATGATGGCCCTGGGCTCTGGGCTCCTGCCTGGCTGAGCCCGCCCTCCCTCCCTCACTGCCCTCCCGCTCCTGGCTCCCATTGGCCCAGTCTGGAGGTGTGGCTTGTGTCTCCCGGCAGGGTGTCCCCTTTCTAGGTCAGAGGGCACCTCACGTCCACCTCATGTGCTGGCTGGGTGGAGACACATGGCCTCTGCCTCGAGGGCGACCCCACAGCCCCGTTGCTCCTGGAACTCAGAGGACTTGGGGCAGAGAGGGCACCCCCAAACACTGTCAGCTCGATGGGCAGCTACAGCTCGTCTGCAGCGCTTTTCTGCCCACTGAGCCTGAGAAACACCTACTCACACCCCCTCGCGGGGACTTGGAGTCCAGTTCTGCTGACCGTTGCAGCCTCAGAATGTGAAGCTGCACAAACCCCGTTCAGCAGAGGGGTGACTGTGGGTAGACACCGGGCCATCCTCAAACCAGGACACACCACGCTGGGGCATGGCTCGCCTCCCGCCTCGGAGAGGACGTGACGTGGGAGCGGGTGGTGTGCAAAGGGCCAGGTGCAGGCTCTTCATTACAGGACACCTCAGAGCCTCTTGGAGGCTAATGTGCCCTGGGACTCTTCTGGAAGTGAGGAGCTTGCAGGTTTCATGAAGCAATTTCTCCATAGAAACTTCTGCCAAGGAGCGTCTAAGGGCTGGTGTCCCCCGGGGGCCAGGCTGGGAGAGGCTGTCCGACCACCCCGGAGGGCTGAGGCTCTGCTAGGGCGAAGCCATCGAGGGAAACATGTCTCCTAGCTGCCGTGGGCTGTGCCCAAGTCCCACCTGGCCTTGGGGTTGTGGCAGCTGCCCCTCGCCCTGCCTGACCCCACTGCCTGCTCAGCCTCGCTGCTGGCCCTCCCTGCTGACGCCTGTCATCTCCCTGCCCTGGTATTGCCACTTCCCCTCCTTCCCTGCCGGGCGTGGTGGGAGGAGGCGGCGCAGGTGGCCCGGGGATGCATGGTCACAGAGCTCTGCACGAGTCTCAGTGTACGAGCCGGGGCTGGCTTGTGCCCGCACCTGTCCCCCGATGGCAAGAACCATGTCCCGCTAGCCGCACTGTCCCTGGGCTGCCAGAGTGTAGGAGGCACTGCAGGCAGCCCTGCAGGACACAGCGGAGCCTGCCATGGTTTCGGAAGGCCTTATGTGACGAAGGACAGAGTACCCTCCCTGTGAACCTCAGGACAGTGGCCCCCGGGAAGCACACTGCCTGGGCCCCCAGCGTTGCCGGCCACCGCGTGAGCCCAGCTGGCAGGCAGCACACATGCACCGCAGCCCCGTGCCAGCCGAGGTCCCCATCCTGCAGGCAGGGAGGCCAGAGGCTCCCCTGGCATTTGCACAGTAGCTGTGGCCAGTTTGTCCTCGTAGGCAGTGCTACAGCGTTGGGGTGCCCCAGGGCCTGTTTGTGGAGCACGTTTGGCCCAGCTGGGCCGTAGGTTCTTTATCACTCCTGCCCCACAGGGCCAGTGCAGAGCCATTCTGTCCTGAGGACCAGAGGCGGCCATGGTCACAGTCTGGCTCCAGCCATCGAGACAGCATCTTGTGTTGATACCTACCATGCTGGCTGGGGTCGGTGGACCTGGGGGTGCTGGGTGCGGGGCCCCAGGCTCCGAGGCCTGAGCAGGAGTGGCATGCTGGGACATTCTCAGGTCGTCTTGGACACTGTCTGCACCATGGAAAGCGCTGGCCCCCTCCGTGCCCCTCTGGAGAGGTCCCTGGAGCAGGCGTAGGAGGGGCCAGTGTGTAGACAGTGTCCTGGGCTGACATCTCCAGGGCTCCTGCCTGTGTGCCATGGGGGAGCGGTGGAGGCAGAGGTGGGGGCTCCCACCTCTGGGATGAGGAGCCTGAGGGTGCTGATGGCGGAGGCTGCCCCCCCAGGCTACAGCACCAGGACACGGCAGTAGTGGAGGGTGGTGCTTCAGCTCCTCTCTTCCAAAACCAGAGCACAGCAGGACGTGGTTAGTTGGGTGGCCGGGCTAGGCCCCCCGAGCAGAAGGTGCCTTTCAGACAACCCAGCTGGTCGCCCAATGATGGCGCCATCACTGTGACGGTCCAGGGCTCAGGCCCACGGGACCAGCTGGGCCTCCGACAGTCATGTGCAGTAAATTCACGCCTAAATTAGCAGGACTGTTTCCTAGACCCGTGCGGCGGCCGAAGCCCTTACATAGCTGAGGAGGCTTATATGTATTTTTTTCCTTAAATCATGGATCACAGGGTTTCAAAGTCATTCCATAAAAAATGTAAGTCACAAACTCCAAAATTGTCAGACAGGCACATTCTGAGCCTGGAGAGACACTGACTCGTCGTGGGAGCCGAGGTGGTGCGGATGGAGATTTGAAGGTCGACTCTGCCCGTCTCGTCCTGGGGGCGAGGAGGCGGCCCAGGCACCACTGGTTTCTGGGGATGTCTTGGGCAGAGGGGATTAGGAAGTCCAGCCCCCCGGGCTTCGGGTGCTGAGCCAGTGGCCTTGGAGTTTGTGGCTCTTTCCTTGGGCCAGGAGAGGTGCAGGCCCCAGTGAGTGACCGCAGCCCCTGGGCCTCGGACCTTCCAGGGTGGGTGAGAGCGGCCACACTGTGTGTGGAGCAGCCCAGGCTCTGTGGACCCGCAGGGGGAGGGCGGCCTGCTGAGGAGGGTGGCAGGCCCTGCGCTGGGCTCGGCCACACCCCAGCCACGCAGTGCGGACAGCTGCCGGGCCCTGGGCTTCCAGCTGCTTGTCTGGGAAGGAGGGTAGTAACCGCCGTCTCCTGGGCTGAGAGTGCAGCACTGCTGCGGGGCCGGTCACAGGAGGCCGGGGGCTGAGAAATGCACGGGACTCCTGCCACCTGACCACGCTGGGGGGATGTGGGGATGGAGCCCCTCGTCTTGCCACCCCCACCAGGGCCCCCAGCAGGGGGCTGCCTCTCAGTGAGGAGGCCCCTTGCTGAGACCAGCGGGCAGTGGCGAGGATGGCCGTCGCCCGCACTCTCACCATCGTTTCTGTGCGCTTCTCCACGCCTGGGGCTCGGACCCCCAGGCCTTGAGTCTTCCTAGCTTCATCCTCGGGAGGCCACAGTGGGACCCCAGCTGGTGCCCTGAGGCCCTGGCAGGTACCTGTCCTCACCCGATGGGGCCAGTCCTTCCTCAGGACGGTGCTCACCATGAGGCTGGTGGCTCACCGGGCGGCCTGGGCGCAGTGGCAGGCAGTGCCCAGGGCAGGCGTCATGGGCTGGGGTGCTAAGAGGCCAGCGCTCTGCGGGGGCGGCGCCTGTTAGCGATGCAGGTGTCCTGGCCTGGTTGTGGGTGCTGCAGGGGAAGTGGGCCCGGGGCTGACCTGCTGTGCTGGACCCTGCAGTTCATCCCTCCGCTGTTCTGGCTCTGGCAGAGGCCCTGAGTGGAGGCCTGGCCTCCTGAGGTGGCATCCAGGAGCACGTGCAGGTCTGGGGCTACACTGACTGGCCCTGTCCACACCTGGGCAGCCCTGGAGGGAGAGCAGTGGTCTAGGCAGGACCCGAGGGGCTGGGGAGCTGGCCCTGTGGGGTGCCCTGGCAGGGGAACCAGGCTGCCCTCGGATCTGGCTGGAGTGTGTCCTCCTGGCTGTGGGCTCAGCCTCAGATCCTCACGTGCACAGCGGCCGGGGTCAGGAAGAGACGCGGGGGCCCAGGACAGTGCTGGCCGCAGGCAGGCCCCACTCGGCAGCTGGTGGCAGCCATGCTGTCCCCCGTTCTCCAGCCTCCAGGCCAGAGGTTGAGGCAGGGGGTCTGTGGGCCTCGCTCCTGGGGAGCTCCAGGGAGGCTCCTTGGCCTCTGCCGCTCGCTGGTGGCCCTCTGGCTGCTGTGCTCAGGCCTCTGCCTCCTGTGTGGGGCAAACTCCCCCCAGGCCTGTGCACCAGTGAAAGCCCTTTTCCCAGATGAGGTGCCATTCGCAGATGCTGGGGTTGGGTGTGGGCTGTACGGGGCAGTGTCCAGCTTCCCACAGGAGGGCCGAGGGGAGACCGAGGGAGCAGGAAGCCCTTTGGATCACGAAGCAGGTGGGGTGCTTGTCCAGGGACAAGGAAGGAAGGAGGAAGGGACAGCGAGGGGACCTCAGTCCAAGCCACAGCGAGGAGAAAGCCCTGGGCATGTGCTGGGATCTGAGTTGGTGGCCCCCAGGGGAGCCACGCGCTGGGCAGCAGTGACCACGCCCAGCACCCCCCTGTGCTGGCCACTGGCTGGAGCACTGGAGGGCGTGGTCTGCAGGGCTGAGCTCAGTTGCGCGTAGCTGGGGCGCAGTGCCTGGCAACATGCCCGTTGCAGACTTGAGCCTGACTGTGTCCCCAAGGTCCCTTGCTGGAAATCCATCCCCCTGCCTGGGCTGGTGGCACTTGGAGGCGGGGCCTGTGCAGGCACTTAGGAGGAGCTGAAGTCGTGGGGTGGGACTGAGATGGCAGGAGAGGGGGAGGAAGGCGAGGCTGAGCCAGCGCGCCTGCTCTGCTGGCCAGGGACACGTCGCCCGTGCCAGGCGATGCAGCGCCATGATCTTGGACCCCCAGCCCCAGAGTCATGAGCCAAAGAAACTGCTCCTCTCTAAATGTCCTGACCCCAGCTGTGCTGCGAGAGCAACAGGAAGGGGCTGACACCGGGGCCACAGGAAGCAGCCTCCCGTGGGTCGGCTTCACCACGAGGAACCGTGTGGGGAGGTGTCTGTCCCAGTGACACGGGGCCCGGGGCAGGCGTGCTGGGGGCTGGCCCATCCACACCCAGCTGATCCAGCCACGTGGGCAGAGCTGTGCCAGGCACCAAGCCATCTGGACCAAGAGCGAGAACACAGGCTGTGAGAGGCCAGGCGCGGGGGCTTGTCCACAGCATGGCCAGGCAGCAGGTGGCCGACGCTCTGTGGAGCAGAGGACGAGCATCAGCCCCTTCCCCACAAGAGGGCTGGGGGCTCTAACTGGCTCACCTCCTCCTCAATGCACTACTCCAAACACCAAGCGGGGGCTTTCACTGAGCCACCGGGAGTAGCAATAATGAATTGATCTCAATGCCAGGACAACGGGGTCAACTCCTTCAACTTGGGGTCACTCCCTTGGCCTTTGTTGCATATTTAGAACAGTCCAAATTCCACACTGGCACACTCATGACCATGTGCCATAAGCTCAGAGTTCAGGGGTGACACCCGGCTCTGACTGACCAGCTGCAATGCCCTGGGAAAATTTCCTGCCACTCTGACCCTCAGTTTCATTATCTGTGAAGTGGAGTATAGCACTGTGACCAGAATCAATGAGCTGCATTGCCACAGAGTCCAGCACCACGCAGCCTCAGTGGAAGGAGCCACTATTAGCAGGAGAGAAAAAAAGAGGAATTCAAAAAGCTTCTGCACAGCAAAGGAAACAATCCAGAACATGAACAGAGAGCCCACAGAATGGGAGACAATCTTTGCCACATGCACCTCAGATAGAGCACAATCTCCAGGATATGCAACTCAAATGACTCAACACCAAAAAACCGAACAACCCAATCAACAAATGGGCAAAGGAACTGAACAGACACTTGTCAGAAGAAGAAATAGAAATGGTCAACCAGTATATGAAATAATGCTCAACATCTCTAGCAGTTAGAGAGATGCAAATTAAAACTACACTGAGGGCGGGGGCTGTGGCTCAGTGGTGGAGCGCTTGCCTAGCACGCGTGAGGCCCTGGGTTCCATCCTCAGCACCACATAAAAATAACAAATGAATAAAATAAACACCCATCAACAAATAAAAAAATATTAAAAAAAAAAAAACTACACTGAGATTCCATCTCACGCCAGTCAGAATGGCAGTCATGAAGAACACAAGTAACAACAAGTGTTGGAGAGGCTGTGGGGAAAGATTGACTCACACATGGCTGGTGGGACTGAAAACTGGTGCAGCCACTGTGGAAAGCAGTGTGGAGATTCCTTAGAAAACTTGGAATGGAACCACCATTTGACCCAGCCATCCCACTCCTCAGTCTATACCTAAAGGACTTAAAATCAATATACTACAGGGGCTGGGATTGTGGCTCAGGGGTAGAGCGCTTGCCTCCCATGTGTGAGGCACTGGGTTCAATCCTCAGCACCACATAAAAATAAATAAATTAATTAAATAACGATATTTAAAAAATCAATATACTACAGGGATGCAGCCAATTCACAATAGCTAAACTGTGGAACTAACTTAGATGGCCTTCAACAGATAAATGGATAAAGAAAATGTGGTATATATACACAATGGAATATTACTCAATCATAAAGAAGAATGAAGTTATGGCATTTGCTGGTAAGTGGTTGGAACTGGAGACTCTCATGCTAAGCAAAATAAACCAATCCCAAAACCCAAAGGCCAAATGTTCTCTCTGACATGTGGGTGCTGACACAAATAAGGGGGTGTGAGGGAAGAATAGAAGCTCCCTGGATCAGACAAAGGGGAATGAAGAGAAGGGAGGGGGTGGGAACGGGAGAGACAGTGGAATGAACTGGACAGAACTTGCCCATGTTCATATATGGACACGCTCCAGTGCAGCCCCACATCACTGCAGCCCCGGATGGGAAGGTGTACTCCGTGTGCACAATATGTCAGATACACTGCTGCTGTATGTCAAGAAGGAACAGATGAGAAAGGAAAAAGGAAGAAGAGGAATCCATCTGACCTGTCTTCCTATGCCTTTTTTTAAAGTTAAGTAAAATAAATAAATAAGTCATATTTAAAAAGAATTCCAGGTTGGAATAGGGACTTGATCAATTAAGTGGTGGTAAATGAAAAAGAGAACGGGAGCAGAGCCACGGCTGCCGTGCGGCTGAGTGCTTTCATCCAGGTGCAGGGTGGGTGGACGAGGCTCTTGCCATGAGCCAAAGGCTTACAGTGGACCCTCGGGGCACAGGCTGGGCTCCAGATGAACTCGCAGGAGAGCATCACGCTGAGAGGGTGGTCGGGGGTGCAGGGTGGGCGGGGCGTGATCCGCCACTCACGGGCAAGAAGACAGGTGCCAGCTTGAGCAGCGCGTGGTGTGGAGCCCGTCACTGCTCCTGGGGACACGGCTGTGCAGTACAGGATGGAGAGGGTGGGGTTGCTGGGTTTCTGTGTGGGCTCCATCACTCCATGCCCTGTGACCTCGACTTCATTGACCTCTCTGCCTCACGGGCACCATCCACAGAGGGATACTAATAGCTACTTTTCAGTCTTGTTGGGAGGAGTAGATAAATTGTCAGCAGGTACGGATCTACAAATTGTACCCCGCAGACAGAAAATACCAATACATGCTAGTTGTTAATATTAACAGAAACAAGAGCCAAAGATAATGGTAGAAAGTCCCCAAAGCTGCAGAGACCCCGTGCAAGCAGATTCAACAAGCACCCCATGGATAGGAGAGGAAGACACCCAGCATGTGTTTTCAAAAAACTTAAACAAACCCGAGTATGTCTATACTAGGGAAGACCACACGGTGTTAAAGGAAAGCCGTCGCCTGTGCGGCCTTGGAGTGGCCGAGCCTCAGACCACGACCTGCTTCTAGGAATCCGGGTCCTGGTGTGACCCGCTGCATGGGCACCAGGCTGCCTCAGCACCTTAGTGCAGAGGTGCAGAGCCAACCAGCAACTGCCCTGCTTCCCGTGATGCTCAACTGCCCCTGGGAGGCGGGAATGGGGCAGGCGGTGGCCCTGTACCTCTGCAGGAGAGGGGGAAAGCCCAGGTCCCCAGCTCACAGTGCTGACTGCAAGCTGAGCTGGGTGTAGCTCCCTCCTCTGCCCCTGCTCACTCTGACTGCCTTATGCCTGATTCTCCTTGAGCTTGGCCGGGGAGAGCGGAGTCCTCTGGGTGCAGCTTTGGGATGTCTGGGCCCAGAGCTATCCTTGTAACCAGGCAACACTGATAACTTTTAAGCTGGTTTGATTACCCAGAACAAAACAAATGCCCCGTCCGGTCCCATCTCTCCTGTCCTTGGCAAGAAACATCTGCCGTTGCCAGGCAACAGCTGGATGCGCATCGTCGGAGGCAGGAGCTGGCCCTGCTCCGGGGCCGGGTGCCGCTTGCACACGCCTCCCCCACCCAGGAGTCACTAGGCGTGACCGAGCATGCTGCGTCCCTGGACCAGAGCCAGGTGCAGAGGCCGCGGGTGGGGTGAGCGTCTCCTCTCCACACTGTGAGAGCCTGACTCCCCGCTCCCACTGAAGCGCCTCCATCAGGTCCCTGCCGGAAGCGCGCTCTGAATCATGCATTTCTTATTGATGGCTCCAAACCGCTTTGGTCTTTGCTCACTTTCCATGAGGTGCTGCAGCTCGCGGACTGCAAGGTGGCCTCAGAAGGTGGAGAGTCAGAGGTCAGAGGGGCCGTCGGGAGCATCAGTAGCACCCAGCTCATCTCTACCAACACACCTTCTTTGCTTTAGCACTAGAAACTTGTGTGTGCACATGTGAACATGCGTGCGCATGTGTGTGAATGGGTGTGCATGCATGTATATACATGGGGGCGCCTGTGTGTGAACATGCGTGCAAGGATGTGTGCATGTGTAAACATGTGTGTGCGTGGGTGTTCGTACGTGAGTACATGGGTATGTGAACATGTGCGCATGCATGTGCATGATTGTGTGCATGTGAACATGTGTGCACATGTGTGTAAACAGGTGCGTATGCATGCATATACATGGGTGAGCATGCATGAGTGCATGGGTGTGTGCACATGTTGTGCGTGGGTGTGTGTGCATGGGTGTGTACATGGGTGTGTGTGCGTGAGAGTCTTGGCATAGGAAGCAGATTGAGGAGGAGCTGGGCTGGACCAACCTCCCCACCCAGGCCCCAGCCTCCTCCTCTCTCCCAACCTGGAGGCCCCTTCTAGAGGCAGCTTGAGAATCCTTCCTTGTTTGGATCATCTCGTCAGATGGGGACAGTAGCCCCAGAAAGGGCAAAAAGCCTCCTCACACTCTGCAGGAGGAGCTGGGTGGGCTCTGGTGTCAGCTGAGTCCTGGGGTGGAGGGCAGGGCTCTTTCTGTGGAGTGGGAGCCAGGCCTGACAGGGGACGCCCTGTCAGGGTTGAAAGGGGCTTATCACCCAAATGCCAGGTGTACTCTGGCATACCCCAGTGCCTTTGCAGGTGCCACGCCTCAGCCCGGCAGTCCCTGCACCCCACCAGGCAGCTCACACGTGTCCTTCAGCGCTGCTCAGGTCTCCTGGACCGTGTGGGCCACACTCTGCCGTGGCTTTCTCAGGGGCCCAACAGCTCCAGGTTACATCATGTGCTGTGATGTGTCCCTGCTTCCCCCCTACTTCTAGAACGATCTACGGCATTACATGACTAGGTTTTCTCATCCCTACAGGGTTGCTCCAAGAATCGGGGCAGCAGAAGGATTGGTTACGGCTTCCATGCAACCAGTGAGCACTGCAGAGCGAGTCCTGAAGTGGCCTTGCGGAGACCAGGAGGGGATGCCGCGGTGCAAACCCTCAGCAGCGCGGTGCTCGGCTCTCTCTGGCCACGAGCAGAGAATGGGACTCCTGGGTGTTCAGGGTGCTCAGCACCTCGCTCTGAGGAGAGCGACCTCCGGCCCGAGGAGCCGCAGCTGCTGGGAGCCCTGCGTGTGGGGACACGTCCATTCCTTTCCTCCACTGAATCCGGGCACACTCCGTCTTCCAGCTCCCGGCCGAGTCTCCCGTCTCCCGGGAATCCTGCCCGAATCTCTCCAGAGGTGCCGGGCCTCGTCTGGGGGTGCGGGGTGTGCACCTGCCCTGCTGTCTGCCGCCGTCGTGGGGAGACCCTTGGTGGCTTCCGCACTCTGGGCAGGTGGAGGGGACCAGCCATGGCTCCTCCCCACGCAGCCACTTCTTTGAGTGTCTGGTCAGTCAGCTGGGCGGTGGTTCCTGAGTGCGGGGCTGTCCGTGCGACCTCAGCTGGTCAGGCCAGGGCCATCCCAGTCGCCCCGGGAAACGCAGTGATGCTGCGGGTCGGTCTCGAGCATCAAGAGCATCAAGCGTCGACAGCGAGCAGCCGTCGAGAGCGCACGGGGCAGAGCAACGCCAAGCTCCAGCGGTGGCTGATGGTGCTTTCAGCATCGGCTCAGTGTGGCACAAGGTGGACCGACCCGCCCAGAGACGGCTTTTTACTCCTGTGCTGGTTTTAAATACTTGTCAGAGATTCCTCCACGCTTCTGTTGCCCAGAGGTGGGGTCCAAACACCCTCCTTTGAGTCTGGGATCTGTGACAGCTCGATGACATTCTGGGCCCTGTTGTAAGAAATGGCAGCTTCTGTCTTCCGTCTCTAGGACCCAAGTGGCATGTTGGGAGCAGCCCAGGAAGACTCAGGGCCCTATGCAGCCACACTGCTGTGGAAGGGGTCCCCATGCTGTCCAGTCAGGAGCAGAGGTGGCTGCACCCACGCTGTGAACCGAGGAGGCGGCTGTGGCCATCAGGCCTGCAGCCCGGGGCCATTGCTCCCCAGCTGACGTGACTGCAGCACAACTGAGCTGCACGTCACCTGGGAGTCCTAAGGCGTGCCCAGCCCCAGGGCCGGCCTCAGGCTCCTCCCCTGTCCTTTCACCCGCCCCTTCCCTCCTCTAGACCTCAGGAGCGACCAGACCAGCCTTGCTTCTGGTCCCCAAAGTCCAGCACAAAACCCGGCAAATAGTAAGTGCTCAATAAGTGTGTGTGTGACTGACTGGGTGACAGAGGGATGGTGATCTCAGGCCCAGGAGACCCCTGTGCCCTGGATGTATCCCTCCACAGGCCCCACCCTGCCTGGGAGACCACCAGCTGACCCCAATGTCCCCTGAGTTGGTCAAGTCAGAAGAAAGGGATGTGGGGACCTCAAGGGCCTTCAGATGAGGTGACTTCTCCCCTGCGCTGCCCAGAGTGACCTCTCTCATGCCAACCCCACCCTGACTGACCGCCAGAGCCCCTTCCTACCCTCACCACTGCCCCTTAGGCAAGACCCTCATCACCTCACAGGGGCTCTTGCCCCAGAGGGTCCTAACTGTTCCCTGCAGCTGGCACAGGTCCCGCCCACCCCTCCACCTGCTGGGCACACCGCACAGCCCAGTGCAGGCTGCTGCCCAAGCTGTGTGGACAGTCCCACACCTCTGCACTCGGACCCCGGGCTGTGAACCTGCTCTGCCGCTCCAGAAGCTTTGCACACCCCAGAGCTCCGGCACCCGGCCTGCACGCTGCGCCGTCCTGGGTGCCTGGCGAGTGCAGCCCGACCGACACCGCACCTGGGAAGCCCACACCCTCGTGCCCCTGCTCACTCTCAACAAGTGCTCACCCAGCACGCCGAGCGCACAGGGCTGCCTGGGGTTGGGCGGCCGGTGTCCCCACACGCCCTGTCTTCCCACAGCCGTGGACAGCAGCCCCCAAGGGCTGCGGCTGCAGGACAGAGGCCCAGCTCTGCGGTGGGGACCCTGGCCTTGGCTGTGACCCCCTGACGTGCTGCAGTGGGGCAGGTGGCGGGGCGTAGGGGGAGCGTGGGGAGAAGTGCACTGAGCAGAGTGACCGGCCACCCTGCGTGTGGGACGAGGGGTGGAGGTTTCTACAGAGGAGGGATGTGGGGGTGGCGGGCCTGCTCCCCTCTGCGGACAGCAGCATGGCGCGTGCGACCTCTCCGCAGGTCTGGGCCCAGGGTGCTGGTGCCCTGTGGGTGGGGCTGGGGCAGCACCAACACCCCAGGCCCTCGAGGCCTGTGCAGCGCAGCCAGGGGCAGCCGCATGTTCCGCTGACCCGGCTCTGCTGCTCTGCTCTGCTTGGCACGGAGGCTGCATGCTGTCCCTTGAAGGGGGGTCAGAGCGTGGGCGCCAGACCCCCGAAGGGCAGTGGAAGGCCCAAGAGAGCACGTGGCGCCTTCAGAGCAGCAGCAGCAGCCCCG
The DNA here is from genome assembly GCA_004024805.1 of Geosciurus inauris. Classification (NCBI taxonomy): domain Eukaryota; kingdom Metazoa; phylum Chordata; class Mammalia; order Rodentia; family Sciuridae; genus Geosciurus; species Geosciurus inauris. The sequence continues at coordinate 119,662 of PVHX01002926.1, forward strand.
CTGATGCCACCCAGTCTGTGCTCCGGTGCCAGGCTTGTCCCAGCTGCCTGGTGCACTGGCGTTCATCCAAACGCCCGAGGGGGACAGGGTGCTGTGCCCCACCGTGCGGACAGGGAAACTGAGGCTTGGATGGGTAACGTGCCCAGGGGCCCCCGACAGTGAGAGAGCTGGGAGCTGACCGCAGGCAGGCTGGCTCCGGAGCCATCGCCCGTGCCCTGGGGAGGGGAGTGTGTTCCAGACGCGGAAGGCTCCTCAGCATGTGCAGAGGCCATGTGGCTCAGGGGACTGTCAGCCAGGACATCATGCTGGACAGAAAGAGCAGCTCCCTCACTTGGCAGATAAAGAAAGTCAACTGCAGTGAGGAAAAGCCTCCAGGTCTCCTGGGCAGTGTGGTCCCTGGACAATGTGGTCCCTGGACAGTGTGGTTCCTCGGCAGCATGGTCCCCTGGGCAGCATGATCCCTGGGCAGTGTGGTCTCCTGGACAGTGTGATCCCCTAGGCAGTGTGGTACCTAGGCAGTGTGGTCCCTGGGCAGTGTGGTCCCCTGGACAGTGTGGTTCCTCGGCAGCACGATCCCTGGGCAGTGTGGTCCCCTGGACAGTGTGGTCCCTTGTGTGCAGTGTGGTCTCCTGGGCAGCATGGTCCCTGGGCAGTGTGGTCCCTGAGCAGTGTGGTCCCCTGGACAGTGTGGTCCTTGAGCAATGTGGTCCTCTGGACAGTATGGTCCCCTGGGTGCAGTGTTGTCCCATGGGTAGCGTGGTCCTTGAGCAGTGTGGTCCCTGGGCAGTATGGTCCCCTAGAAAGTGGGGTCCTTGGGCAGCATGGTCCCTAGGCATTGTGGTCCCCTAGACAGTGTGGTCCCCTAGATAGTGTGGTCCCTGGGCAAAATGGTTCCTGGGCAGCATGGTCCCTAGGCATTGTGGTCCCCTAGACAGTGTGGTCCCCTGGGTAGTGTGGTCTCTGGGCAAAATGGTTCCTGGGCAGCATGGTCCCTAGGCATTGTGGTCCCCTAGACAGTGTGGTCCCCTGGATAGTATGGTCCCTGGGCAGTGTGGTCGCTGGGCAGCATGGTCCCCTGGACAGTGTTGTCCCTGGGTAGCGTGGTCCATGGGCAGTTGGTCCCCTGGACAGCTTGGTCCCTGGGCAGTGTGGTCCCTGGGTAGCGTGGTCCCTGGGCAGCATGGTCCCCTGGGCAGCGTGGTCCCTGGGCAGCGTGGTCCCTGGGCAGCGTGGTCCTTGGCAGCAGGCATTGTTCTGTGGGTCCAGGGTCTCCTGTGTCCATGCCATACCTGACAGTGAAGCTCCCGCTCTGGCTCTGGCTTCTCAGTCGGTGTTTGCTCACAGACGACTGCTGAGTAAGCCCCTCCAGGCTGTAGTTAGCTTTCCTAGAGTGACTGAAGCTTGCGCTGTCCCAGGTGGTACCTGCTGCCCCTCCTTGGGACTTGGCTATGAAAGGACGAAGCTCAAGCCTGGGACTCAGGGACAGAGCAGGAGGAACGCTGCAGGACACGTGGGCTCTCTTCTCCCAGGGCGTTGCCCAAGCCCCACTCACCACCATCCTCGTCCGCCGGCTCCGGGGACGTCCGGGGCATTTCAGAGGTCTTTCTGCGAAGTCCAGAGGGACGCCGCTTGGCGCGAGAGTGGGCCTCCACAGCACCCTGGCTACCTTGGTCCCCCAGCCTGGGCGCTGGGGTTCTTTCCACTGCTGGGTGAGAGCCCTCAGGCCAGGTCCTTCCCGAGAGCCTGCTTCTGGCACTGCTGCATTAGGGACCACGTCTTCAGCATGCGAGCCTTTGGGGGAACCCCAGATCCACCCTATGGCGGCAATTTTGCTGAACTTCCAGCCGCTAGCCTCCAGACCCGGGTGAGAGCCACCGAGTTTGTGTAAATTTGTGACAGCATCCTCAAGAAATGAGTTCGATCCACACAGCCTGATACCTGATACCTGGGAAATAGGAATTGCACATGTCTCCTGCTGCTGAGAATAGACTCTGCCTACCTCCCTTCACATTTAAAAGCATCTTGAGACAATTATAGATTCACATGCCGTCATGGTTTAGATGTGAGCTGTCCCCCAGGGGCTCATGTGTGACACAATGCAAGAAAGTTTAGGGGTGAAATGATTGGCTGTGACAGCCTTAACCCAGTCAGAGCCTTAGTCCCCTGGCAGGGGTCCGCTGGGTGGTGCCTGTGGGCAGGGCGGTGGCTGGAGGAGGTCCCGGGGCGTGCCTTGGGTGTGCATTTTGTCCTGGTTGAGTAGAACTTCCTCTCTGCTTGCTGATCATCCTGAGCGGCTGTCCTCTGGTGCACACTTTCGCCACCATGCTCTGCCTTGCCTTGGGCCCCAAGGAGGGAACTGGCTGTCTGTGGACTGAGACCCCCAAAGCTGTGAGCCCCCAAATAAACTTTTCCTCCTCTAATTGTTCTTGTCAGTTCTCTGGGTACAACAGCGCAAAGACCGGCCAACGCACATGCCATCTCAAAAAACAACAGAGAGGCCCGGGCTCCTGAGTGACTCTGGTTGAATATCATGACAGGAAATGGCCATCCACAAAGCCACCACCTCGCTGCCTGCCGCCGGCACCACACACACTCGGTGTGCGTCCAGTCCTGTGTGGTTTCACACAAGTGTGGGTTCTTGTCCGCACCCAGAGGCCATGAGGAGGGTGCCCACGCTGGCTGCCTGCTGCCCTCTGCCATGCCGCTGTGACCACTGGGCACTCCTCCTCCCTGGCTCTGTCACTTAGGAGCTGTGCAGCGCCGGCCTGCACACTGTCTTGCCATTCTCACCACCTGCCTGAGGTCACCCACGTTTTCGTGACAGTTTTTTCCTGTTTGTGGCTGAGCAGGAGCCCACGTGTGGGGCGACGGGCGGGACCCCTCACCTGTGGAAGGGCGGTGGTGACTGCAGCCTGGAGCCACTGTGGTCAGGATGCTGTGAGCGCTGCCGGCAGGTCTCCGGACACCTGCTTCCTCCATCTCTCTGGGGCAGACACGCAGGGTGCAGCTCCCGTGGTGGGGACGGGTTAGTTAGGCAGAATTCTGACCTCTTCCTGGTGAACTGAATCATAGCCGTCATTCATCAGACTCCTTTTCCTTCTCATAGTTTAGCTCTCAAATATATGGAACAACGAGGTGGACGGTTAAAACACTAATATATTTTCATAAATGCTTACATCTATGATATTTGCTGACAATTTTTACAACTCTTGATTTGCAAAAGCCTTCAACATTTTCAAACAGCAGATAGTTGAATCAAAATGAAAAATGGAATCTGACAGTTTTTACACTGCTAAATTTTATCCGTCTCTGTTTTTTGTGCTTACAGATGAATTTTAATCATCTTTACGTCTTACCCTCGATTTCCTTTTGTTCTGAAGTTTCCTCACCATGTCGTTCCCTGCCTCATTTAAAATTGATTACATATTTAAAGTCTGGGCTCCTTCCTCTCTGTTTCAGGATTACACACACCTACGGTCTATTTTTATCCCTCAGAATTTAAAATACAAATGGAACTCAGAATCTAGGCTTCATTTAGAAACCGTCCCTCCTCCTGCACGGTCCACGGACCCCAGGCTGTGTGGACTTTGTCGTGTTGTGAGCCGTGGGGGTGAGGCTCAGGGCTGGCCTCCTGTCCTCCCCCACCAGGGGAGGCCGTAGTCATGGGGTCTGTGTTGACGCTGACCTCAGTTCATCCTCGCTTCTCAGTTGGAGTTTTCCCTTTCTCCTTCACAACTTCCTCTGCAGCCTGTCCTTGGGGGTCTTTGGTGGCATACTCTTGCTGCTTGTTCTGAGACTTTGGAGCCAGGGACAAGCTGAACAGGCTGGGGACAGCTCCCTCATGACCGTCCCCTGAGGGTCGCCTCACTATCAGACTAACCCAGAGACTGATGGGAGGGGTGGATCCTCCCTGACTTCTGCGTCACACCCAAAGGGATGACACAGAGACTATTGGGGACATCTGCCACCTTCCAGAAATGTGCAGGGCTGGGTTATATGAAGGAGGGACTTAGTGGGAGCTTCCCAGTGGGGTCCTCTTCACCCTGGGGGCCGGGCTCTTTGCAGGTTCCATTCACATTCCATGGTCTCCATCCTGGTTTTGGCTTTGGACAGTTCAGCCTCTGACCAGCTAGCACCAGTGTGCATCACGAGCGTCCCAGGGTGGGGATGTATCCCAGCCCTGCCTTTGGGCCCTACTGAGCAGGAGGGGCACAAAGTCTCGCTAGGCCTGGGGAAGAGGGCCGCGGGGCTTCCGGTTCCCTTCCATCCCTGCGGTCTGGTTTCCGGGTTTGTGGCTCTCCTCCGTGTGCAGGAGAAGTGGCTGCAACCTGGAGGCAGGGGATCTGGGGCAGGAGGAAGCTGAGGTCCCGGGAGCTGGACCCAGAGGCTGGACAATGTTGTCCACTTGTGCAGACGAGGAGACGGGGCTCTGGGCTGTCAGGACGGGCTGGGGAAGCCGTCTCTGGAAGGGAAGCCTGTTGCCTCTCAGTTAAAGGGCTTGGGTTTTGGAATATAAATCGGATAAGAAGTTTATCTCTGATGAATGAGTTTTGACTGGCATGAATAATTTCTGCATCGGAAAAGATTTTAAGTTCCTTTATACCTCCTGGCAAATCCTACTGATTTAGGATGCGGGAAAGTTTAGAGACAATTGTGTGCTTTGAAAAGCACCTTGGTCAGCACCATGGCCAGAAGCCAGGTGTTGGAGGCTGAGTCTGGCTGCACAGTGACTCTCTTGGGTCATGTTGATTAGTAATTTTTATTACTGCTCTGAGGTATTCATGAGCCGCTAGCCGTGGCTCTCTTAAAACAGCTCAGTGGGTCAAGAGAGCCCAGCCATAGCTACCCGCACCCTCGGTCCAGTTTAGGAAAGGAAGCCTTCATTCTGGTGCCCAAGAGGACCCTGCACGGGCCGTGCTAGGGCTGGATTGGAAATCCACAGGAGCCCTGCCTCCTGCATCATGGGGCAGCCACTTACCTCATAGAAAGGCATTTATTTTGTGACACATGAGACCTTCTTGTTTGGGAGAAATCGGGTAGAATGGATGAAAGAAGGAGCCTTTGCTGGGCAGCCTAATGGACCACTTGATAGTTTTTAAACTGATCCTGCTAATTGAATCTAACGGGAAAGGGCTCAGGCCCATGAGCGAGGGCACAGGAAATCTCAGTGTGGCCAGACGTGCACGGAGAAGAGGGCGCTGCTAGGGTCCCCGGCCCCTCTGTCCCCGTGCCGCTGCGAGCCTCCGCCTCCAGGTCCTGCCTTTTCTTTCCACCAACTCTGCGAGGCCCCTGCGGCGCAGCCCCTCTGCTCCTGCCTGTCCTCTTAGTATTTGCTGCTGAGGTTTTATTCATGCTACGTAGCAGTCACTGGTCTTTTCTGTAACATGGGTACAATAGCACGGCCTGCAGGGGTCTGGTGGAGACTGGGTCAGGCCAGGGTGGGTGAGAAGAGGGGGACAAACACAGAGGCCCCGCGAGAGAGCTTGGACTCCCAGTCCCAAGGGGCCTAGAATTTACATCTCCACACTTGGGGTTCTGAAACCCAGCCAGACCTTCATGCTGAACAGCTCATCAGCAAGTTAGGAGCAGATCCTTCCAGCATTTTTGGAGGACTTGGGAGATCTCCTGGGATGCCTGGACCGGGCAAGAAGACCACAGCCATCTGCAACGGCTCTCTCCTGCTCCTGCCTGGCCGGGAAGGCTGCTGTCCCCTGGCAGGTCCCAAGTGAGTTTCTTGCTCCCTCCAAGGACCCTTGGTAAGAAAGCCCAGAAGGAGTTAAGGAGAATCTGGCCGGCCTCAAGGTCCTGGGGGACACTGACCCGTGACCTTGAATGTGGTGGAGAGCCTGGCAGGGAGCCGGCTGACTCACAAGTCAAACCATGGAGAACGGGCCCGTCTGCTCCACGAGGACGCCTGGCACATCTGCGCCCCGGGGGACCCAGCAGAAAGGCTCCTTGGTTTTCAGGGGAGAGGAGTGCTCTGCAGGTCCATGCGTCCAATCCCCTCCTCAGCAGGCCCGCGCTGCCGTGCATCCAGTGGGAATATTTTTCATTATCTTCCCTCTCAATTTAATTAATCCACATTCCGTAATGAACCTTGAAATTTCAATTAAACACATCATTACCAATCAGCACAGAGCCAGTGGTAGTCGTGGCTCTCACAGCCCTGGGGGTGCTTGGCTGTGCCAGGCTGTGCCATTGCCCCTCCTGGGAAGGAAGGGCTCTGGAATGCGCCCATCTTCCCTTCCTGGGAAAGTCAGGAGAGGCCAGGCTGGTGATTCTCGTGGGACTGTGGCCCTGGGTGAGATGCTCGCTGGCCCCGGGTGCAGTGCTGCGGAGTCCTCTTGCATGGCCGCCGTGGGCCTTGACAGGCACTGGTGGGCTCAGCAGAGGCTGCCAGGACAGAGCAGAGGGCTCTGCCATCAGAGGAAGCCAGAGCCTCTGGAGGCAGTGTGAGGCCTCCACAACACAGCGTGGGGTGCCCACGAAAGTCTCCTCAGGACCCAGTTTTTTGGGGTGTGTTATAGCTTGGATCTGAAATGTCCCCAAAAGCCACAGGCACAAGGCTTGGTCACCAGCCTGTGGTGGTGTCGGGAGGTGCTGCCACTTTCAGGAGGGGCAAGGTCACAGGGTGGGCCCTGAAGGGGGACTGCACCCTGGCCCTCCCTCCTCCTCTCTCGGTGGCCACAGGCCAGCAGCTTTGCTCCACCAGTGCCCCTGGCCTGAGCTTCCGTGGCCATAGGTCCAGAGCAAGGGGGCCAGCACCAGGGACTGAGGACTCTGGACCCTGAGCCCATAGTCCTGCCCCTCCTGATGTCTCAGACATTCCACCACAGCAACGGAGAGTCGGCCAAAGCTGACGACCTCCTGCCATGAGCTGGTCTCTCAGGAAGACCCTCCAGAGCCACCTGCCTCAGGAAGACCACAGGACAGACCCGCTTTCTCAGCTCCCCGACAAGGGCGCTGAGGGACATCAGCAGCGTGACTTCAGCAGCCTAGATTTCCTGGGAATCTCCTGCCGAGTGGAAGGACACCAAGCCAGAATCCCACTGTGCAGCTGGGCGGCTCTCGGGGGACCCCGCAGGCTCCACTGTCATTCTCTGGGCCTCTGCCCCTCCTCCGCCACCTTCCTCCTGCTGTGATTGTACAGCCTGACAAACAGCCGCCACAAGCCCCACGTGGGCTGCAGGCTGCCTCTTATCCCCTCCTTCATCACCTCCCAACGCCCCGCCCTGGGGTTCAAGTAGGCCCACCTCCCCTTGCTGGAGACCTTCCTGCTGCAGCTCTGCCCCACCCTTCCCAGCCATGGCTCTGCTCAGGGCCACTAGCCATCTTCATGTGACAGGAGCCAACGACCTCCTGCCATGACCTGGTCTCTCAGGAAGACCCTCCAGAGCCACCCGCCCCTTGCTCCTCTGACACCACCCGCTCATGTGGTCCTGCTCGCTGAGCGTGCTCCTGGGTAGGCCTGGGAGATGCCTGCTCCCTCCCAGAGTGGACATTGTCCCACCTCAGCCCCTATCTGGGCACAGCCTCCTCCAAGGAGGGCTGTTTCCCACATTCGTGGTCCTGAGGCGCCAAAGCTCTTGAGTTTCAACATCTAGCCCTGAGAGGGGGACTGCTGGCTGAGGCACGGGCTCAGTCTGGGGCAGGGGCACCATCTGGGGCAGGGGACTGCTGGCTGGGGCAGGGGCGCTGGCTGGGGCAGGGCTGGCAGCCGGGTTCTGGCTCCTGAGCTGAGATTTTGATGACAGCAATGAGGTTGACGGGTCCCAGAGGGCCTCAGACACAGTTGCGCTCTGGAATTCCTAGGACCACTGGTGTGCCCACCCACCGGAGGGCATAGCACTGCTGCCAATATACCCGTGCCTTCTCCAGAGATGGCCCTTCACGCGGGCCTGAGGATTGCCAGGACGCTCTTCCTCCACCTCCCAGCCTGGGTGCTGTAGCTGACCAGGGACCCACGTAGGACCTTAGCGACCGTGCTTCCTTGCCTCTGTGCAAGACGCACTCTGTGGTGAACTCACACCTGGGAGCGTCAGAGGGATCAGGCCGGGGCTGGACGTCCCTGCGCCCACATCTACCCCAGCCCAGCTTGTTTCCCTGCGGCTCCCGAGAGCTCTCCCTCTGTGGCTCTCTCGCCTAGGACTCCTCAGGCTCTGCCACCTGATGCTACGGTGAAGACCTTTCACTGAGATGTGCCCTGTGTCCTACAGAGGCTGAGCCTCCAGCTGAGGGGCTGTCTCACGGGGCAGCGGTGGCAGCTGGGCCCAGCTTGCTGCTGCAGCACAGATGGTACATGGGTGGCTGTGGCTGTGTGCCAATGAGACATAGTTACAAAAACAGGAACAGTCCCCTGGACTCAGTTTTCAACCTGTGTGCTAGGTAATAACTCCCTGGGGAGTGGACTCTGCTTTTTTATTGAAGTGTCCCACGTCCCCTAATCACAAGTCAAGGGGTGTAAAAAGCTGCAGTGAGCCTGCTTAGCTGCTCGGCTCCCACCCAGTCCTCAAGCACCGTCTCACTCAGGGCTCACTGCATGTCACAGAGCCCGAGAGGTGACCAGTGTCCCTGCTAACACATCAGAGGACACGCCAGGGTGGCATGACTATACGCTCCAGATCCTAGGACCGTCTGGTCTTGTTTGGCTTCCGGGAATGTTTGTCTGTCCATGCAGGACATCAGGTGTTGGCCCATGCAGGCCATCGGCCTCCTGCAGGGTTTCTGTCCCATGTAAGACATCACCCGTCCTTGTCATAGCTCCCGTCCTTGTCAGGGGGAGCAACCCAGGTGAGCCATCTGGGGCAGGGGACTGCTGGCTGTCCCAGGTGAGCCATCCTGACGTGCTTGCTGGGACAGAACTGCCACGGGGCCCGTGTCCTATCGGGGTGGGGACAGGACACTGTAATTTGTGAGAGACACACCCCAGAGCTGATGGGTGTGTGGAGGCTGAGGCCCTTTGGTGAGAAGACCACTGGATCTCTGAGGATTTTCCTAAGGGGAAAAATGGAGGCGCTGAGCTGGCGCCTACCCTTCCCATGGACAGGGGTGCATGTAGGCCTGTTCCTCCAGGATCTGGCCACTGCCTCATGGAGACGGCCACCCTCTGGGCCACTCCAAGTGTCAGGCTCCAGGGTGGTGGGCAGACGTGCATTGTTGTTCTAAGTCATTTAGGGAGGCCTATAAGATCAGAGGGCAGGAGAGCGCCTCCACCTCTGCCTCCATCCTCCCCATGTTCCCAGGAGGCTCAGGAGGCAGGAAAGGCCCTCGTTCCCTGAGGTTAACCTGCTGACCCTGGTCCCCTGGAGGGCAGGCAGGAGGAGGCCTGGAAGCATGGCAGGACCTGATGCAGGTGGACAAACGATCCCTAGAGTCAAGGGAGCACCCACAGGCCCTCAGCTCCACCTCCAGACCCTGGAGCAGGCAGCTCAGCTCAGCCATATGTTGGTAACTGGGTTGAGAACTGAATGTCTCCAAAAGAAATGGGTCCCTGAGCCACGAGCAGGTCGGCAGCAGGTCACACAGGAGGCTCTGGAGAGAACTGGTTTCCCGGCTGCTTCCAGCTTCCAGAAGCATCCACGTGCCTTGGCTGGTGGCCCCTCTTCCAGCTTCACGAACAGCAGCTGGCACTGTGAGGGGGTGGACCCGGAGCGCCTGCAGCTCACAGTGAAGACTCAGGCCTGGCCACCGATGAGCGGCGTTCAGAGGTGGAGTTTGGGCAGTGACTGGCTCGTGAGAGCCGACCTCATCACCCGGTCAATCCACTGATAGCTGGACGGACTCGGGGTGGGACTAGGAGGAGGAAGCAGGTCACTGGGGACACGCCTGGAAAGGTGTCCTTTACCCCGGCCTTTCTTCCTCTTTCGGCCCCCTGGCTGAGCCGAGCAGCTGTCCCCCACCGAGCCCCTCCACCGGGTGTTTCTGCCTGGGGACGGCCAACCATGGACAGCAACCGCTGAACCACGAGCCAGTGAATCTGTCCTCCTTCAAGCTGCTCTTACCAGGTGTCTGGTCACAGTGACAAACGCCCAATGGACACAAGCGTCTTCGTGTCCCCTCTCCCATGCTGCTCTCGGTCCTACGCTGCCTGTGATCTGACCCTCCTGCCTCCTTCTCTCCCTCGTGCAGCCCCTTGGACGTCACCGACCTCCCAAGCAGTCCATCCCCAGCTTGCTGAGTGCTCCACGCCTGCACAGTCCCTGCCACGTGGGGCCACGGGTCCACAGGTTTGGGAATTAGGATGCGCACAGCCCCCCAGGTGGGGTGGGGGTTGGCGCCAGAGGCACAGGTGAGGACCCTGCAGGCATGGGGTGCAGAGAGCCTGGGGTTCAGACAGCAGCCACAGCCATGCAGATCTGAAAACAGAGCCCTTCCTCTCACCCGCCTTGACTTCCCTGCCCGCTGACGGGCTCGGGGGTGGGGTGGGGTGGGGGCCATCAGCCCTCCTTGCAGACTTCCCAGGCTGTCCATCATCCACTTCATGGAGAATTGCAGCGTTTGGGGATGTACTGCTGGGTGTCCGCACAGCACAGGGTGTTCTGGGTCAGGATGCATGTGTCCCCTGACTCACCCTACACGGTCCCTGATGTCCAAAGCTTGACCTCTGGGGTGTCCATGTGTACACCCTTTTCCACATGCTGGCCTGAGTGACAGCCACACCCAGGCACTGTTGCTGCCAGCTGCGTCTCATCTGGTGTGCACACTCTTGTTAACCCGGGCCTCCCCCACCTGGCTGGCACATGGACCTGGCTCCTGTTGGCCACTGCTGGCCTGTGGCATGATTCCACCTTGGAAGGCTGGGGTGGCTGCAGGAACCCACTCACAACCCAGGCCAAGGGGAAGCAGCTCTTCCTTCCCAGAGATGAGCAGCTGCTGCCTGGGCCCAGAGCACAGCCGGCCGGCTGCCTCGGAGGGAACCAGAGCGCCAGCAGCCACAGCAGGCTTGGCGTGGAGGAGCAGACCCGCAGGAGGCCGGGTGAGAAGCCCACGTCTTGCAAGAGGAGGCCAAAAGAAAACGGCGATTTTATAAAGGTCACCCAGCAGGTGCGTAGGGGAAGCGTGGACGGTCAGATCCTCACTGCAGTCGTTCCCAGGTGTGTCACGACCTATAGAGGAACTTCAGTCTTCAGGATGGCTCCACCTGCCCCGCGCACCTTCATCTGGGCCGGGGGGACCACTGCCCCCACGGGAACAGGAGGACCAACATGCAGCCGTCTGCAACGTGGGCGAGCTAACTTACCAGGCCGTACGACTCGCATCTGACTCCACGAGCCCCACACGCTGGGCAACACTCCAGGAGACGCGGGGCAGGCTGGTCCCCGTCCATCCAGGCTGCAAACCCCAGGCAGGCAGGGCTTGAATTCTGCTTGGTAGATAGCCGTCTTTTCCCTGTGTCCCGAACAGGAACCCAAACACCAGTCCCCGCAGCTCTGACCCTCGCAGCATCCCCGGCTGGACCGGGAGGCGAGAGTGCCGGTGAAACACAGTGAGAGCTCTCGTGAGGCCTCCCGGGGCTGCAGGCCTGCCCTCACCTGGGCTCGGTGGAGGGAGATGGCAGCAGCCTCAGAAGGACCGGTGGCAGTGCCTTGGGCACAGAGACAGGGTTGGTGTCTGGGGCAGGCGGTGGCACATCCTGGGGGACAACCTGCCCTGCCAGGGGAGGAATGAGCTGGGTGGGCGGGGCCTGGCCTGTACAGACAGGTGTGTCCACCCTCGGTCCAGCGGGAGAGGGACTGAATGGAGCCTGGCTTCTTCCATTGCCTTGAGGTTCCTGCTGCTGCTTTCTTCCCTCAGCTGGCTTGTCCCGGGGAGTTTGTACGGGAAGTCTTCCGGCTTCCTCATGACTTCTGCCTCTAGCCCATGACCCTGTGAGGGCAGAATTTGAAGTTCTCAACCTGCACTCTGCGGGCATCTAACCATGTGCTGGGCCCAACTGGCTGACCACACTGGACAGCATCCTGCTTTGAAGTGTCCTGAGGCGTCATCATGGACAGACATTCCGTGACGTCCAGAATGTGGGAACCCTTACGCTGCACAAGCCCAGCCCGCTCGGGGTCTCCTTGGCAGATGGTTGGTCACCTCACCACAGACCAGGTGAAGCCAGATGGCCAGATGGCCTTCGGGGCATCCTGAACTGAAGGGCTTAGATTCCATTTGCCACCCTTCCTGAGCTAAGGGCTGGGTTAGGGCCCTCTCCCAGCGACTGCGATGTGTGACCTGCAGCTGGGTAGACAGCCTCTGTAGCCACCTCTGTCCCCACCATGGCTGACACCCAGCGCCACCTCTGGATGTCATCCTTCACATGTCCACTTCTCCACTTCACAGGAGCAGGATGGGACAGTGCCTGGACGTGCCCAGCAGGGACGTTTGCCATTTTGAGAGCACTGGCTGTCCACGTCTTTCTTATGGAGGTGGTGGGAGGTTCCTGGAAGACTCCACGAGAAAACCAGCCGGTGCCTGGGAGCCTTAAAGAGGAAATCCTGGGTAACAGCTGAACACGGTGTGGGATCTGGGACGGACAAGGACATTGTGGAAAGCAGGGGAAATGCATATAAAGCCTGTAGTCATCTAACACCAGCACACCAGGCAGTTTCTCCCTGTTGCTTGAGGTACCGAGAATGCAAAAAGGTGTGGCCTTGGGGAAGCGGGAAGAGGACAGGACTCTGCAGCTTGCAAATTCTTATGAGCCTAAAATTACTTCCAACTACGAAGATTATAAAAAGAAGTCACGTCACTGGCACTTAAGACACAAGGAACTTTCCCAGTTAATCTTCTGTCAGCCTGGGAGGCTGCCGCGGTCCCCATTTGTACATCTGAGGAGACCAGCAGGTGATGTGCGTCCAGGCTGGGCACCTGCTCTCTCTGTCCTGGAGCCGCTAGAGGGTCCCCATCTTGGCTGTGTGACCTGAGCCTGGGGCGAGAGCTGGCTGCAGAGCTGCAGTGCCCCTCCACAGCCCGGTGTCACTGCCAGGGTCCCAGACCTCTCCCTTATGTCCCCACAGCATGGTTAGTAGCATTATGAAAGATGCCTTCCTGGTCCCTGCTCAGGGCTTGAGCAAGCTGAGCCTGCCCAGAGAGCGCCCCCTTCCCGGGCATGCGCCCCCAGGCCCCAGACTCCCCGAAGGCCCAACCACGCACAGGGCAGAGCCTGGCGAAGGCAGGAGCTGGTCTCTGCGTTGGCCTGTGGCCCAGCTGTGGGCCGCTAGACCCTGGTCTCTTGTCTCGTCTTTGCAGGTCCCAGGGAAGGTGGGAGCCCCACCTCTGTGTGGGTGTAGGAGGGCTTGCAGCTGCACTGGGATCACACGTGGCACAGGGTGTCATCCTGCCGCCTGTCACGCAGGCGAGGCAGGCTCTTCAGCCTGGCCCGCACGCCCCTCCCCTCCCCACCCCTCCCTGTCCCTCCCGTGCGTCCTGTCCTCTCTCTTGGTTATTCTGGATTTGCCTAAAGGTGAGAGCTGCCTGGTCACAGAGAGTCTGAGTCACCTCCCGTGTCTCAGGCAGCAGTGTTCCCATCAGGGACCCTGTGAAACTGCAGCCATGCACCCCTCCTTAAAGAGGAAGTCCTGGAAGTTCACAAACTCCGCTTGCTCGGTTAATCTTGACCCACGTGACCTGCCTCCAGTGGAGGCTGTGGTCTGGGAGATGAGGTTCCCACTCTCTGCAGGAAGAGAAAGGGCCCTCGCCACAGACCCTGTCTCAGGGCAGCGATGCACCGAGCGGGAGGGCCGGCCGGGCTGGACTCTCCTGGTGAAGACTGGTTCACGTGTTGCGGCCCAACCGCCATGTGACGGTGGTAGGCGATGTCAGGAGGTGGCCTTCTGGAGGTGAAGAGGTCACAAGGGTGGTGGCCTCACACATGGGTTAGTGCCCTTCCACAGCAGCCTGGGCTCCTTGCCCTTCACTCCACACGGGTGCAGGGAGATGTTACCCAGGACTGTTATCCCCAGACACCTTGGTCTCTGCGTCCAGCCTCCAGAGCTGGGAACCGTCAGTGGACAATGGAGACCCTGGTCCTGCAGAGGCACAGGCTGGAGAGGCGGGGTCGGACAGGTAGGAGTGTCCCCGTGCAGACCCTGGAGTACAGTCCGTGGCACGTTGGGAACCCGTTTTGCAGGTGTAGAGCATCATCGTCCACAGAAAGCAGCCAGGGACTGACGTTCTTGGGCCACTCCTAGGGAATGCTGTCCGAGGACAGTGACAGGAAAGAGCAGGGGTCCCCACAGGGAAGGAGGCAGAGCAAGCACAGGGGACACCACCATGCGAGTCAGTCTCATGAGGTGATTGCAGCTCAGGCCATCCATCTCGAGGGTGGAGGGAGAATTCACCTGCAGAAGCCCTTGGCCTGGTCCAGGGCTCACGCCTGGAGCCTCCTGCGGCAGTGCCAGCTTAGCCCTGCACAGAAGGCGAGGGGCAGGTGGCACAGATGGGACGGGCTGCCGTCCAGTCCTGCCCAGGCCACTTGTCAACTGAGAATGGGCCAAGAGGCCTGGAATTGAAGTGGCTGGGGACCAGGAAGGCACTCGAGAGGGCTGTGGAGCTAGTGTCCACTCAGGATGAGGCCGCTTGTCTCCCTCATGGCCTCTGCAGACCAGGAGTCAGTCCATCCTCTGAGCTGTGCAAGGAATAAGTAATGAATCTGAGTTGAAGCCACCAGAGTGGCCTGGAGAGAAATTGGCTGGGAGACCCTCTGGGGACTCGCTTCTTGTGTGTGACATTGCCCCATCTATGTAGTCACGCAAGACCTGGACCAATGTGCGCAGCTCCTAGGGCCTCAGATCCTCCCTCCCCATCGCTACCTCCTGCCCCTACCTCCAATCACATGATGGGGACTTGCTGCCCTGTGGCTTTCTTGCTTCTCCTGGGACAGCCCTTCAGTCCTGTCCTGCCTCTGGGGATATTCGTCATGAAATAGTCCCCAGGTGTGGCTGGAAACTTGAAGCCAGTGGCCCTGCTGGCAACCTTAGTGCTCCTGGCTCATCCTGGAGATGCTGTGTGGTCACGCCAGGAAAGAAGGTGGGTGCTGCCCACCCCCAGTCTACTGCCAGGGTGGGCCACTGGGGACAGGGAGTGAGGCTCCGTGAAGCACTCAGGGATCCTGACCTGGTGACGAAGGGAGGCCGGGCAGCCCTTCCCCAGGACAAGGGCAAACCTGAGCCATCGCCCCAGAGGGGGCCGACTCCAGTGGCGTCTGCTGGACTCCCTTCCCGGGTCCCACCGCCTTCCCTCCTCAGCGCAGGTCCTCAGAATAGGTAGATGGCCACGGCCACGAGGGAGGGGCCCCTGACGGGCCATTCATGGCTTCAGCAGCACCCACATGACCACCTCAGGGGACAGGGATGTGGACCATGGTGTCTGTGGGGACAGGTGTCCTGGTGACTCGGCCTGGGCACTGCTTCCCACAACTCTGTCCTCCTCTGCAGCCCGAGAGATGGGAAGGCACAGGGAGAGGGGGACAGGGAGAGGAGGCCCCGCAGGACACGGTCACTGGAGGAGCAATCGAGACGCCTCCTGCTGCTTGGATCGAGGAGGGAGGACACCACAACGCGGTGGCCCTGCTGCACAGGCAGGGTCCACGAAGAGCCTGCGCCTGCCACGGGGGCTGGAGCAAGTCCTCCTGCAAGGTTCTCTGCCGGGGGTCAGCGTGATGGGCGTGGTGGGGAGGACTTGGGGGCCACGCATCGCAACCACCCACCAGGCTAAGGAGCCAGGCCTGGGGCCACTCCTGCGTCCCAGCCACCCAAGAGACGTGGCAGGAGGGTGCAAGTTCACGGCCAGCCTGGGCAACGAAGCAAGTCCCTGTCTCAAAATATAAATAAATAGGGCTGGGGCAGCTCAGTGGTGGAGAGACCCTACGCTCCCTCCCGTGCCCACAGATAGAGTAAGAGAAAATAAAGAGCCAATACCGAGCACCGGCTACCTGGACTTGCGTGCCAGTTGAGAGGCACGCATCCTGCCAGTCTAGGAGGCACGAAGGGGGTTAGCCTGGGCCAGACGCATGGCACAGGAAGATCTGTGCAGAAGCTTCAAACACGAGAGCCGGGGCCCCGCCCTTTGGTGGCTAAGCAAGCGGAGTGAACAGGCCTATTAGGAAGGATGGGGAGCGAGGGCCCGGCCCCGCCACAGATGGACGCCGTAAGCTACAGAATTAAGATAGTGTGGCCTGGCCCGGGACTGGGGACGGGCCCTGTGAGTGGATGAGCCGGCCCAGGTGCCTTCAGTGATTCACAGCATTGTTAAGGCAATATTTCAGATCAGGGGCACAAGGATTGATTGTTCAGTAAGTGGTATTGTGACATCTATCTAAGCCTTTGGGGAGAAAAATGAAGTAATAGTCTCTGTTTTACATCTTATGCCAGGTGGGTTAATGCAGAAGGTATGAATATTTAATGTTCACATAATCATGGGAGTGCAGACACATTTCTAAGGATTCAACAGATGCAGACCCTGTGAAATGAAAGATGAGCAGATTTGACAACATGAAGATCCTTACGTCACCACGGCTTGCCAGCGGCTCCACGGAAGCAGGCTCCAAAGAGCAGAGCAGTGGTGACATGGACAGACTCCGGGTCCGGAGGGAGCAGGAGCCCCGTGTGGTCCCAGACAGGTCCCACCCCGCCTGCAGAGGGTGGAAGCAGGTGGCCCCTGGGAGTCCCCTGGATTGGGCGAGGGCCGGGTTCTGGAACCCTCTCTCCCCTGGTTATGGGGTGAGCCAGGAGGGGCGCAGGGCCGCACCGACGCTGCTCTTCCCAGCCAGCTGCTGGGATCCCTTCTGAGAGCTGACGGTGGGGCCCTGCCTGTCCTTCCCATGGGAGTGCCCGCCACCAGCACAGCAGTCAACATCAGAGGACAGGGAAGTGCTGGGTCGCTGTCTCCAAAATGCACCAGTTAAAGCAATAAAACTTTAATGTGTGAAGTCACTACAAAGTCGGGATGACCAAGAGAACTGGACGTCCAGAAGGACGGGCTGCAGGTGAGAATGGCCAGACAGCTGCACGGTGAGGTGGAAAGGCCTCTGTCCCTGAGCCATGGACACAGCTGCTAGCCTTCCCCTGTGAAGCTGGCAAACATTCCTTTTAAATGACACTTGGCGATAGGGCTAGGCCTCTAATAGACCCCGGGCTCTACAGGTGGGCGGTGGGGAGGTGAAGCTCCCCAGAGGACATTGATTCCCTGGAAGGCGCCACAGGCCTCCACCTGCCTCCTGCAGGGAGGCAGCCTCGCCCTCCACCCTGCTGGCTCCCATGCAGGTGCATGTCCGGCCGCATGCCACATGTAGCCAGTCCTTCCTGGTGCCAGCATCACGTACCCACCAGGTGGCTTTAGCATGGGTCTTGACCCTTCATGTCTGTGTTCTTGTTCTTCAAGATGGACTTGGAGCATGTAAGTCTCTGATCCAGCTTGTCAATTTCTGCAAAACACCCAGCTGGATTTGATTGGGCTGCTTTGAGTTTACAGATTAATCTTGGGAAAACTACCCTCCACCAAGTGGAACCTTGCATTTATTGAGAACTTCAGACGTCGTAGATTTCCCAGGAGGGTCTTCATGTCCTCTGCGAGATCCACCTCTATCCAGAGCTTCTTTAATCTCTCTCAGAACGTGCTGTGGTTTCTGAGTAGAGGTTTTTGTACATCTTCTGTTAGATTTATTCCCAGAAATTTAATGTTTTTGATGCTATTATAAACGCTGCCTTGGTAATTTTATTCTATTTGTAACTCACAGAGAAATGCAGTTGGTTTGTTCACGCTGATTTTATATCCATGAGCTTACTAAATTCTACTCTTATTTATAATAGTTTGTCTTTAAATTATTTTAGACTTATAAGTATGTGAATGTTTTTAGTTTTCACTAGACAAAATGAATTAATTTTTTTTGTGTGTGTGTGATTCCTGTCTTTGATGATAGACTAAGAAAGCTGAACCTACAAGACTACACCAAGACTACAAAAAAGTCCATTTTTTTTTCCAGTAGTGTTTTTTGTGGCTTTAGAGTTTAATACACAGTACATAAAACCTGCCCTCTTTTCTAGATGTTGTTTTGAAGTTCTCATGTGTTTCACTTTTCCTGCCTCGATGAGTGAATTATTTTGAGAGTGTCAACGTTCCTCTGGGAATCTTTCTGAGATCCTCGGTAGATGTTGCAGGAGGAGGGTGGTCAGTGTTACGACGTTCCTGTTCGCCATTCACGGGTGCTCGCGTTTATCAGAACTTCAGTTCATTTATCTTTACATGTGGTTTTCAGAAAGATGGAAGAGTTAGTAGAGCAGGAAGAGTGCAATGTTGAGACCTACTGACTTAGGTGACGGGCTCTCGGGGTCGGCCGTTCTGCCTTCTGACTCTGGTGCATATTTGGAAATCGCCAACGTGAAGACTCAAAACCAATCCGTCTGCCCGCTGACCTGGTCCCTCCCTCCCGTAGGTCCTGAATCTTTCTTTTAAAGGCCATTCTTTTTATTGGTTGAATAATAAAGTCTGTGCGTAGGACCGTTCTCAGCACGTAGGTGAGCTTGCTCCCTGTCTCCACGACCTGCACAGCGGCAGGGCCAAGGCTGAATGCAGCCCTCTGTTCATTGATTCGTGTAAATGGAACACAAAAAATTCCTGAGTGCTTTTCAATAATTCATGGTTTCATAAACATGGAAATTCATTCACTGCCTCTCCAGGAGATTGCTGCACTCAAACGGACCGAGGCCTCCTGGGAACCAGGAGGTGCAGTCCTGCTGGCCTGGGACCGAGCAGGCAGCGGAGACGCTGCCTCAGGCTCTCCCGGGTGCCTTGTGGGGAGGCCTGCAGAGCTGGCTCACAAGAGTCCCCTGTCCTGACCCCGAGACACACAGACCGGGCGCAGCATGCTGAGGCTCAGCAAGGCCGGGGTGTCCTCCTGGTATCCTGCTGGCTTTGGCTCTGCAGCAGGGTCCGCTGGAGGTCTCAGGTCAGGGACGCCGCTGAGCTTCCCTTTCCATCGCAGTCTCTGGTACCAGGACCC
Source organism: Geosciurus inauris (assembly GCA_004024805.1). Lineage (NCBI taxonomy): Eukaryota > Metazoa > Chordata > Mammalia > Rodentia > Sciuridae > Geosciurus > Geosciurus inauris. The sequence continues at coordinate 138,644 of PVHX01002926.1, forward strand.
TCCTCAGGCCCCAGAGTGGCAGGGCAGCCTTCCTTGTTTCCTGTTCCTGCTGTCTGCGCTGTGGTCATGGGTGAGCATCCTAACTTTCAGAAGCACAGTTTTTGATATTAAACCCTCGGTTATGAAATGTGCCTCGGAGCATTTGTGAGATGGTGGCACGTGGTAGAGCTGGACGGAATGTGCACTTGGGCGCTGCGGGGCCTTCTGCGTCCACTGCTGTTGGGGACTGGCTTTACAGAAATGCCGCTTGTCACGGGAGCACCAGGAGAATGTGGCTGAGGCGATACGGTGGTCTGCTGCTCTGGGACAGAGGCGGGTCCTTGGTACTTCTGGGTGATTCCAGCATCTCTGCTCCTCAGCCTCTTGGGTGTCACAGGGCCACGTGATGACATAGGGCATGAGGAGGGTGGACCTCAGGTTGGAAGTGTGTCTGGGCCCAGGGCCCTACTTCTGCTCCTCCTGGTGTCCTCAGTGTGGGGACAGCCTTGAGGGACGGCAGATGCCATGGCTGGGTATCCAGCAGGAGGGTGGCTAGGTCAGGCAGGTGTGGCCCAGGGATCTGCATGGAGCCACCCAGGCCCAGGAAGAGCCACAGGGCAGGAGCTTGCCTGGTTTCCTTCTGGGGACATTGTGGGACAGTCAGGGTTGGAGGATGACACAGAGAAGTCAGAAGAACCCGGGGCTGAGATCCAGAGTGAGAGGGAGGGGGCCGCAGAGGGCATGTTTATTAGCGTGTAAGCTCTCATCTGGTCTGTGGATGGCCTTTGCACACCTTGAGCCACTTTCACTGAAGTGGAACATGGTGAAGTCCGCTCACCCCGTGTGTTTAGCTTGACCAAGTTTTACACACTTTATGTTTGGCAAATCTGCAGTTTGACACCAGGAAAACCACCACGCAGGCCAGGGTTCCCAACACCTGCAGCCCAGCTTTCATTTGCTATTTTTCCAACAAATTTCTGATTTTTAAGAAGTGTTGTATAAGATTTTTGTGACTTTTTTTATATTTGTGTGTCTAGTAAAGTGTGGAATGAAATTTTTAGCCAGGTGTCAGTGACATTGACCCCGACCTTTCCTCTAGTCTGTCGTTTTCTTTTAACTTTGTTAACTTTTATGAGGTTTAAAAGACAACATGAGATCTAATCTGTTGATATTTTTTCTTTTATGAATTTTGGATTTCACGTCCTGATTATAAAGATTTTCCCTGTCTTGCTATTTAAATAATAGATTTTCTATATTGTTTTCTGTTGTTCTCATGCTTAAAAAATATTTAGACACTTTATTCATCAAGAATTTGTTTTAGCACCATATGAATGGGCATCTAACAGCTTTAGGACGAGAATCCTATTTTATCAGTGCTGTTTCTTGAGTAGTTTCTGCACCAGTTTGCAATGCTGTATCCGTGGTCTGTGAGAGGCCATTTGGGTCCACTGAGCCGCTAGCTCATCGATCACTTCTGTCTTCCCAGCTAGGGTCTAATTGCTTTGATTAACATTGCTCTGTGGTTTGATTTATGGACAGTAAGCGTCTCCTGTGATGAGTTCCTAGCTGCATCCTTCCACGAGAGTTCTAGAATCCACTTTCAAGTGAAGCCTGCTCTTGCGACACGGGAGGAAGTTGGCCAAGGGTACTCAACAGGCCTGGCAGACTTCACGTCTTCACCTCCCAGATTTTCTCCCTCCAGCCCCCAGCGTGTCCTCCAGGAAACGTGGCTCGTCATTGGCATCGCGCACCTTCTTGTTCAGCGTGTGGCTGCTGATGGACAGCTCTGGTCCACAGGGGGTGCAGTCTCTTCTGGATACCACTGAGTAGCACTGACGGGGCTTTGTGGGTTGTGTATCCAGGATCCCGGCTCAGGGTGCAGCCGGCCTGGTGGCCCCTCTGTGTGGACAGCAGAGGGTGCCGAGTGCTCCTGGAAGGCCCAGCCGTATTGGGTCATGGCCACGCAGCGAACTCGCTCACCTCACTACAGGCTCTGTCTACAAATACGGTCACGCTCCAAGGTCCTAGGGGGACTCTATTCAGCGCACGACAATCTCTAGAACCTTCTCAGTGACCCCCTGACCTGCTTGTGAAAGGGCTGGTCCATTCCCTCCTGCACAGCCCTATGTTGTTGTGGTTGGGAAGTGTCCCCCAAAGGCCTGTGTGCTGAAGACTCATCCCCAGCCTGTGGTGCTCTTGGGAGACAGTGGGACCTTTGGGTGAAGGGGCCTGGTGGGAGGCAGGTAGGTCCCTGGGGCCGAGGGACCTGGGCCCTGCTGGCTCTCCCTGCTCCTGGGGGGCTGGGGACCTGGGCCCTGTTGGCTCTCCCTGCTCCTGGGAGGGCTGGGGACCTGTGCTGTCCTTGTTCTCTCTTTCCTGGACGAGCACTTTGCTTCGTCCCTGGCTCCTGCTGTGGTGCTGGCCTCATCACAGGCCCTGAGACAATGGGTCAAATGACGAGTCACCAAAATAACTCTTCTTTTAGCTTATTTTCTCAGATATTTTGCCCCAGTGATGAAAAACTGGCGAACCCATCTGCTAAAAAAATTTATTTAAAAGAACCTGGTACATAAGGCCAAAGAGCCCTCTTGGTGTCTTCGGGGCCTGTGGGGGCTAGGCCTGCCCAGGACGCGGCTGCTTCAGGGGGCCGGGCGTGTCTGCCACCCCTTCCGCGGGCCGCCAGGACCGGAGTCCAGCCCTTGCAGACGACGTAGCAGAGAACTCAGAACCGCAAGCGTGGGGCGCCGCGGCCCTGCAGGACACCTCCCCACGTTCTGTCGCCTGGAGACCCTGCCCACGAGTATCCAGTTGCTAAACGCCCTTCACGCCCCCTCTGCGGTCCGTGGGCTCCCTCAGTAATGAAATAACGGATCTTGGCCGCCGTGCCTGGGGCCGCCGTGCCTGGGGAGAGCCTTACGTTCCGCCGGCCTGCTCTGCTGAAGGCCCACCAGGGAACACTGATCGGGCTCTGAAATCATATTTATAGTTGTCTCTAAGCACTGTGACGTCCATCGCAGTTCAGGGACTGTGCACGTCCCCCGGCACCGGTGCCGTCAGCAGGGAGGGCACTCTTGGCAGAAGCGCGTTTCTTCCAGATGTGGAGCAGCGGCATCCCAGGCAGCGGGCTCCGACTTGGGCTGCGGGCTGAGCCCTTGCTGCATGGTGACAGAGTCTTCAGGGCACACTTGGCTGCCAGTGGCCGTCCTTCTGCCTGTTTTTACTGGGGCAAATGGCTTTGGTCTGCACTGGCTGGAGGAAGGAGAAAGCACTGGTGCTAGATCTGCTGCGGGGTCGCACGGAGTTGCTGGGGACCATAGCATGCGAGGCGTCAGGGGACGCAGGATGAAAGGGCAGGGGACTTGGGGATGGGGCAGAGGGTCCACTTCTTCCATTCCCTGGTGGGACAGCCGGAGGGAGAAGCCAGGTCTCCTCCGGGGAGCTGTGGAGACTGGGTGCGTGGCTTTAACTGTGGTTTCTTGTAGTAGACTTTGTGTCCCGCCCTATTTCCAGGGGTTTCTCTGGACCCCTCCCCAGTCCTAGCAGCTCCCAACCCGTGTTTCCTCCGTCCGGAGTCTTAGAGCTGCTCAGGGGAGGTGTTGTGGGGAAGGGGCTTCGCCGTCTCGGCCTCTGTGGACTCGTCCATCACCAGAGCAGGTTCTCCGGGCTCCTCTTTCTGCCCTCCCCAGGACCAAGGCCGGGCCTGCTTGGTGCCGAGGGGGCTGCACCCCCACCCCGGGACGCTCACAGAGGAGAGGAGCAGGATGTTCTAGGAGGCTGGGAGGGAGGCTGGGAAGGAGGCCGCGGTCTTGGAAGGCGTTGTCAGCAGAGGGCCCAGAGCCACGTGTAGCTCCTGCCCCGACTCACTCCTGTCCCAGGCTGGCATCAGGCCGTGGCTGCTGTGGGCTCTGGCTGGCCATGCGCTGCGTTGTCCTCTAGGAGGGGCCCCCAGGGCTGACCCCATGACAAGCGGCTGTGCAGGTCACTTCCTGCAATTGTAGCCCACTTCCCAGTCCCTCCGTGGGGCTACCCTCACTCTCTCAGCCAGAACCCCAGGGCTGTGGTGTCCCTGACCACCCCGCGCCTCCCAGGGCCACAGTGAAGCCCCTGGAGTGCTGGCCCCCTCCCCAGTCCTAGCAGCTCCCACCCCATGCTTCCTCCGTCCGGAGGCTTAGAGATGCTCGGGGGAGGTGTTGGGGGGAAGGGGCTTTGCTGTCCCTGTCCCTGTGGACTCCTCATCACCAGGGCACTGGCCAGAGGAGCAGAGGTGGCCCTTGCTGGAGCCCTCGCCTGAGATCTGAACGCCGGGCCTCCACTCCTGCTCCCGAGGCCTGGGCTCATGTGGGCTGGTGGGCCCGGCTTCCTGCTCGGGGGGTTTGCCCCCTTGGCTCCCACTGCCTCAGGGCACTCCCTGCCCCGGGCACTGTACCTTGTTCACTGGCCACACCTCCTCTGGCTGCTCAAAATGTGACAGCCCTAGAGGCCTTCGGGGCAGGGAGGGAGGGAGAGCCCCCCTTCTCTGATCCTTTCCCTGGGGACCCGGTCCCTGCAGTCCCTGCAGTCCCTGCTCTTGGCTCCACTGCCACCTCTCCTGCTCCAAGGCCACCACCTCACGTGTGCTTTGCCTGTTCTCCTGCTCCCGGAGTGCAGGGGACTCCCTTGGGGTCACCTCTGCCCAGGACATAGGCGGCAGCATGAAACTCAATCAGCCTCCTGACCTGAGCACCACCACATGGAACCAGGAGCTCAGGGGGCGCGAGCAGACACTTTAAGAAGGGTTCAAGAGGTCTCCTTGTTCCTTGGGGAGGTGATGTGCTGGGTCGGGGGCTAATGGAAGTACCTCAAAAACACAAGTGTCCTTGAGGGACAGAGGGACATCTGTTTTGTTCAGAGGCTGTGGCCTTGTCGCCCGTGTGTGGATTTGAACTCACATATGCCCATGTCTTCAACTCAGTGATTAATTGCTCTGATTTTTTCATTTATTCTTTCCACAAATATTCACTCAGTGCCCAGCATCTTCCAAGCTCTACCAGGTCCTGTGCACACAGTGGTGAACCGTCCCCCACCCCATGCAGTTCACTCCGTCAAAGGAGAGAGAAGTCACACACTCGTGTCAGCTTTGACTTGTGTAGAGATCACCAGCAAACGATTGGCTGCCTTGAACACCACAGATGCATCATCTTCCAGCTCTGGAGGCCAGGCGTCTGATGTTGGGGCTGATTATCTGTGTCTGCCACACAGCCAGCGGGGTCCACGTTGTCCCTGGTGTGTCCATCTGCACGTGTGTGCAGTAGGGAGCATCCGAACTTCAGGACAGAGTGAGGAGAGGCTGGCCCTGTGTGGTGCCTCGTCCAGTCCTGGAGGCCTCGACAGGACAGAAGCAGGGGGAGGGGAGCATCCTGTCTCCCAGGTTGAGCTGGGACACCGGTCTCCTCCCCCTAGGCTGAGGGTGGCAGTGGTGGCAGTCTGGCTCTCGGGTCTTGGTCTACACCCTGGCTTGCCCGGGCCTCCAGCTGACACGTTGCAGACCGAGGGGCTTCACAGCCTCCACAGTGCCCTGAGCCAAGGCCTCCCGATCAGTGTGTGTGTGTCCTTTCTCTTTCCCCCTCTCTCCCTGCCCTGTTGGTCTGTTTCTCTGGGGAACATTCGTCTATCTGATTTGCATCTCACTGCAGTAAAATCATGGCATTTGCAGGACTGTGTTCCTTCTGGGGCTTGCATTAGTCCATGATCTCTTGCTATGACAAAGTACTTGAGGCTGGATACTTTATAAAGAAAAAACGTCTACTTGGCTCACAATTTCGGAGACTAAAAGTCCAGGGCCAGGCAGCCCCACTGAGTCGGCCTCTGCTGAGGGGCTCATGGTGGGCATCGCCATAGCGGAAGTGGGCGGGAGAGTGGTGAGACAGGTCAGAGACTCATTGGCCAGGCTTGCACTTTGGCAACAGTCCTCTGGCGGGAGCCAACTGGGGTCCCAGGAGGGTGTCGCCCAGCGAGCAGGTCACCCTGCAGGTCCCACCTCTGTACAGCTCAACACCCTAATGCCCCAGCCGGAGCAAGCTTCCAGCACACTCTAAGCATCGCCAGCGCCGGCAGGGCTGTGGGGCAGACCTCCTGGCCTCCTACAGAGTCTGGACGCTGCCCTCACGCCTTGGCTCCAACTCCCTGCTCGCAGCCAGCGTGGGGCCTTCTCCTGACCTTCCTCCTGAGCCACCTCCCTCTGACACTCTCTGTCTCCTCTCCCACATTTAAGGACCCCTGCCTTCATGTTAGGGCCACCAGGGAGCTTGGGGACACTGTCTCAAAGCCACTGCTGAATGTCCTGAGCTCCCCTTTGCATGTAACCTGATGTGGCCACCCACTTGGCCCTCAGGGTGTGGGTATCTCTGGGGAACAGGTGAGCCGACGGCCCAGCACAGGGGACATTGTGGCACAGGATGCTCAGGGAGCAGCAGAAACGGGGCGTGACAGGCACAGGCGCTGGCTGGGGGGCCACTGCGGCCTCCACAGGGAGACCTGGGACCATTAGCTCCTTCCTTCCTGGATGAGATCCCCAGTGTGCCTGCGGCTGGTGCTCCCGGGTGGCACAGCACAGGTGCTGGGCTAGGGGTCCACAGCACTGTGCAGTGTGGGAGGGGCAGGCAGGGTCAGACGGGGAGGCCTGAAGGCCATGGTCCAGAGCGGGGCAGTCACCCCAAGTACAAGTGGGCTCTGAGCAGGAGGCTTCGTGCTCTTCACGGCTGGGGCAGGTGCAGACGACCGCGACAGAGACCCAGAGCATGGTGCCGTGAGGGCTTGTCATGCATGTGGCCTGCCTGGGTCAGGCTGGCTGGGCAGTGGGAAGAGAGGCCGTGTGTGGGTGGGAGGTAATGGGCCAAGGTGAGTGCGGGAGAGCACCAGGCAGTGGGCCAGAGGGACAGCAGGATGTGCAGGGGGCAGAGGTGCTGGAGGACAGGGACAGGCAGCTGCAGCTCCCGAGGTCCCATCTGTGGCTCCCCAGGGCTCCCCTGTGGATCTCTGAAGTCCCATCTGTGTTCCTGAGGCCTCACCTGTGGCTCCCCAGGGCTCTCCTGTGGCTCCCCAGGCCTCACCTGTGGCTCCCCAGGGCTCTCCTGTGGCTCCCCAGGGCTCTCCTGTGGCTCCCCAGGCCTCACCTGTGACTCCCCAGGCCTCACCTGTGGCTCCTCAGGCCTCACCTGTGGCTCCCCAGGGCTCTCCTGTGACTCCCCAGGGCTCTCCTGTGGCTCCCCAGGGCTCTCCTGTGGCTCGTGAAGCTGCACCTGTGCTTCTCTAGCTTCTGCACATGGAGGGCAAAGTCTAGGAGAGGGATCCCACTACCCCATTGGCTGCCATGCCCTGGCGCCCTGTACGTGACCCCAACACGGCCTGTGGGTAGTGCTCAGTGAGTGCGCTGGATGCGGGAGGCATCAAGGGGCGGGTGGTTGCTGCGAGCACATTGGCCCTAGGCAGAGGTGGTGTATTTCCAGAATCATCTGCTAGAGCAGTCGGCACTTCCAGCGACTCTGGCACGGATCTCCCCAGATCAGATAACTGGGACACAGGCAAAGGAACACCCGTAAGACTGTCCTGAACGCCCTCGCTGCCGTCTAGCACCGGGGCAAGGTCACCAATTCGTTTACAGAATCCCAAAGGGCACTTGACCTCAATTTTAATAATTTCCTTACTGAAATTCAAGAGAAACTTCCCAGCTGTTCCTTATTATCCCTCTGTTGCTCAGAAAAGTTAAAGTTTAAATGGCAATCCTCTCTAGAATTTAATATCTGTTCCCAAACATTCCGGGTTTAATTGCTAACTGATTCTTTAGAAAATTGAGTCACTATATCACATTGTTTTATGCAGCAAGGCCTGGAAAGACCTGGCAGGGCCTCCACAGAGGTTAGCAGTGTCTGGGCTGCAAGCTGTGAGTGCTTTATTGGAAAAGTTTCTGGTTGAGATTTCCTTTTGTTTGTGATTTTTGTTGCTTTCTCATTTTCGTGCCCAAGCCCTGGGTTGACTCAGTACATGTGGAAGCCAGGATTGAGGGTGTCAAGTTCTCTCTACCTGCCTATATGTCACTGCCCTCCATCGTCCCTCATGCCCACTGAGGAGCAAGCCTGAAATGCTAGGTAAGCTCTGTGGTTGGAAGGGCATTGAAGCAGGGCCTGGAGACAGCCTCCAGCCTCCAGCCTCCAGGATCCAGCCTCCAGCTTCCAGGATCCAGCCTCCAACCTCCAGCCTCTAGGCTCCAGGATCCAGCCTCCAGCCTCTAGGCTCCAGGATCCAGCTTCCAGCCTCCAGCCTCCAGCCTCCAGGATCCAGGATCCAGCCTCTAGCTTCTAGGATCCAGGTTCAAGGTTCCTGGATCCAGCATCTAGGCTCCAGGTTCCAGCCTCCAGGCTTCAGGCTCTAGCCTTCAGCCTCCAGGCTCCAGTGGTACTCAGGGACCACTGGAGTGGGGGCTAGTCCCATCTGTGAGTGGGGGCTCTGCCCCTGAGGACCTTCAGCATTGGCCTTCAGGTTCTACCTAGAGGGATGCTACTTGCAAGAGGAAAACCCCTGCCATGGCGCACATGAGGAGGAGGGAGGGCAGAGCAGACCAAGGCTTGCTACATGGACCGCAGGCACACGGCCAGCTGGCCTGTTCTTCCTAAAACAAAGGGGATGCGTTCATTTTTCAAATCAGAATCGGCTGCAGCCCACCTGGGCCTGCAGGCTCCGTGCTGTGCAGCCTGGCACAGGGAGAAGGGCGCTGGTCCTCCTTCCTTGGCAGGGAGCTGCAGCTCTGTCCGGGACAGTGAGTGGGCACTCACCTCTTGGAAACGGGCGGCCCGGGGCTGGCCTCGCCCACAGGAGAGGGAGGTGAGGCGTGCAGGCTCAGGGCGGCTCCTGGGCCCGCGCCCCCTGCGGACGGCTGGGCAGAGCCTCCAGAGGACAGCAGATACCTGTCGAGGGGCGCGGCTGCCTGAAAGGGCCAGCCACTGGCCAGTCTCCCTGCCCTCTGTGGACTCCGCCCGGGGCAGGCCGTCCACTCCCCTGTGGACGTGGGAAGGACCACGTGGGGCTGCTTCGGGCAGCTGAGTTGGGTGGTGAAGGCCCAGGAGGCGCTGAGGCCCAGCCACGTCATCTCCCAGGCCCATGTCCTGGGCCTCTGTGCTGCTATGCTGCCTCTAACCTCAAAGTGCCCCCAGCTGTCACCCTTGGGTGTCTCCCTCGTGTCACTTCCTCTTTGGTGGCTCCCTCTCTGCAGGGGTTGCTGGCCAGTCCCCTCCACGGCAGGGAACCTCTTCCAGGCCCTTCGTCTTCATTTCTGTGTGCTCTGGACCGTGGCCGCCCGAGGGCGGGACCCTATGGTGCCCACCTGTGCACAGCATGGCCCGTAGCACCTCGTCTCTGGAGCAGCCTGGGGTCCCTCCTGCAGGGTGACCCCGCCATGTCCTCAGGCCTAGCTCTTGCCCGGAAGCTTCCTGCAGCTCGAGGACACACTTCCCCTTTCTTGTTCGGGCCAGCAGCATCCTGACCTGTGGACTTGGTCTCTTCCTCGGTTTCAATCTTCTCAGGGATCCCTACTGTCCCCTGGGGTCACTGTCCCTGTTATCTACCTGTCCCCAAGCCCACCCAGCTCTGCCCTCAGGGGCCCAGGTAAAGTGGGAGAGCATCAGAGGCCCCGTGCAGGCCCCAGCTGAGACGTGCCCTGGGGCGAGGCAGAGGGCTGCACCCCTGCCAGCCGCTCCGCCATTCCTGGACTTTCCCAGTCAGTTTCCTCTCCTGAGGTGGCTCCTGAGTGATGTGGATACTGTTGATGAGTGTCCAGCTCCCTGTGTGCTGCTCCTGGGGACACAGAGCTGGGCCTGCCTTGCTCCTTATGGCCGCCCTGGGCCCAGCACCAAGCCTGGCACAGGGCCCCGCAGCTCCCTGGGAACTGGCGTGACTGCAAGGTCCGCGGTGCCAGGCAGCTGTTTCGGCCACGGTGACCCAGCTTGCCACGTCGCTGCTCCCTTCCCCAGCAAGCGTGGGGGCACCTGCAGCCTTACGGGGGCAGAGATGGCAGTGGACGGCGCGCTCTGCCCCTCCCGCTTGGCCCCAAGCTCTAGTCTTCTGGAATATCGAAAGGGAGCTTTTCAAGCCCTACCCTCTGTGACTCACCCAGTCACCAGGAAGGAGGGTGGTGCTGCTGGGAGGCACCTCAGATGACCTGGAGGCTGAGCCCAGGCAGGGAGGACACAAGATAGCTGGGTCCCCGGGGTGGTCAGGACCACAGGACCCCGGGGTGGTCAGGACCACCTGCTGACCTGGTCGTCAGTCAATCTGGCCGCCTGCCAGGCCTGTGGCAAACTCCTGGGGTCTCTCCAGAGGGTTGTGTTGCCTCGTGAAGATTCTCTTCTCCAGATATGCTGTTTAAAGATGCAGTAAAACAAATGCAACATGAAACTCACCGTGGTAGCCATTTCTGTGGGCGTTTTGGGGCATTGGGCAGACTTGCCTTGTGGCATGAGGTTACACCTCCCAGCCGAGAACTTTCCATCTAGTGGAACTGACCTGTGTCCATCAGCATGTGCTCTGTATGGTTAGGATTTGGAGCATCCGCAGCCTGCGGCTCAGCCGGGAGGGCAGGAAGCAGGTGGCTGGGTGTGGCCTGGAGGGGCTCTGGGGCCCTGGCCCCTTCCCCCGTCTCTGTTTCCTGGACACCAGGGAGCAAGCAGCTTCCTCCACCACCTGCTCCCGCCCCGATGTGCTGGGCTGCACAGGCCCCAGGGCGGCAGGGCCAAGCGACCCGGAAGGCAGCCCCTGAGACTGCCAGCCCACAAAGACCTCTCATCCGCGAAGTTGTCGATCCCAGACATTTTGCCACAGAGCTGGAAAGCTGACGACCATGCTCCCTCCCCAGCCCACCTGCCTTTGCGCTCCCCGACTCTGCCGACTCCTCCAGGACCTCCAGGAGTGGCCCTGCATGCCCTTTGCTGTCCTGTGCCGGGCTGGTTTCACTTACTGCCGTCTCCAGAAGCTCCTTTGGGTGGCAGCATGTGGTGGAATCTCTCCCTTTGAGATTGGATCGCGGTCCACTATACGATGGACCACATTCCGTTCATCTGTCCTACTAGGGGCCACCACTGTGTGCTGTGTTGCTGTCCACGGGCTGCATGAGGCTCTGCCTGGGCCTCTGGCCCCAGTGCTGAGTGTGCTGGCCCGAGGGGGTGCCCAGGGCAGGCCACAGCTCCGTTCTCTATGGCAACTAGAAACAGCAGCCCTGGGGTGTCCTCTGGGGGCCGCGGTCAGAGCCCACCCTGGGCGTGTGCTTCTGCGTCCTTTTAATGTGAGAACGATCATCTAGACGTCGTCTTTCAGCTGCTAAGGAGCAGCTCCTGGTTTCTCAAGGTTGTGAGGTCACCATCCGATATGACGACCGAGTCTGGGAATCGTTTCCAGTGCTCCCTTTCCTGGTAGCAGAAGCTGAGGAAAGAGCTCGACTGGGGCAGGGACACGGGGACACGCGGCTCCCTCGTCCACAGGGCTTCATGCTTTGAGAAGCAACTTCCTCTCTGAAGAGGTGGCTGCCTGCCACAGGCTCCGGGGGCAGACGGAGCAGCCGCACACTCCGCCCTGCGCTCCGCGGCTGTCTCCCTTCCCGGGGGCGCAGTTGTGGTGCCCGGTGCTGGCCTCCATTCCTAGCTGACACACAATGGCCCGTCACCCCCTGACTCTAGGCAGCGCATCTCGAAGATTTCTTTGCACCTGTCCATGACGGGCCAGCACGTCCCTCCTAATCGCTGCTCTGTGCGCCGCTATTTATAAGTCGCTTTGAAGAAATGTTATTCTTTAAATATGAGTTTCTGGTTTTAACGAGGACCACGGCTCTCGAGCCTGCCGCCTCGGCAGGGAGCTGAAGGCTCAGAGGCGGCAGCTGCAGGAAGGCCTTTCTTGGGGAAACTGCCTTGAAGTGCAGCTTTTAAACAAGTTTTTATTGAAATGTAATTTAATGCAGAAATCGCACGCCTGGCCATGTGTGGCTTGTGAGCCTCTGTAGACTAAGCACGTGTGAGAGCCGTGTGGCCAGGACAGTGGGCTGGTCAGCACCCCAAGCTGGCGTGTGGGGAGGGTCTCTGCGGGGCACGCGGCTGAGAACCCCGAGGCCCCAAGTCTCAGCTGGCCTTGTGCGGTCCCGGGGCATCCGGGAGCTGCGCACTGAGGCGCCCTGATGCGCCCTGTGGGAGGCCTCTGCCTCACACGCCCAGGGACAAGACTGGGTGCTGGCTGAGAGGGAGACAGGCCCTGGCCTCAGGGTCCCCACCAAGAACTGCCCTGGAACTTGCTGGCTGTGACTATAAGGACGCTCCTGGACTGCCCAGGCTCCTGCCCTCCTCCATGCACGTAGCCAGGCAGCTGGATGCGTGTGGGGACAAGATGAGGCTCCTGGGGCCTCTGCCTGAGGGACCGACCACGGTGGGCTGCGCATCAGTCAGATTTCCAGTGAAGCTCCTTAGGGTAGCCTTGGGCAAGCTGGGCAGGGGCATGGCTGGGGCCCAGGAAGCTCGGGAGGGGTTTGCAACCCAGATTCCTGACTGACGCCTCCAGCAGGGCCTCCTCCGTCCCTGCAAGGCTGTTCCAGGAGCAGGCGGAGGGGCAGGTGCCTGCAGTTTTGGCCTGGTCAGGGCTGGCCTGGGCTGACCTTGCTACCACTGCCCTCTAGGCCCCAGTGCAGCCTGGCCTGGCCTGGCTCCCTCTGCTTCCTGAGACCTCAGCCTGTCCTCCACCCTCACTGTCTCCAGCTGCACCTCCCCACCCACTTGGGTCCTATGGTGCCCTGGGCTGCCATGACAGACGGGGCTGAAGGGCCACGGGCAAGGCAGACTGGGTCCTGCCTTGGTGGTGACTGGGGTCACACCTGCTCCCCTGCCTGGCAGTTTGTGCAGGTGGAGATCTGAGCCAGCTCTCCTTGGCGCCAGGACAGCCGCTGAGACCCCTTGACAGACTCTATTTCTCTTTGACGGTGGTGATTTTTCTTCCTGGTCCTCAGAGTGGGAAAGAAGCTTTCATGTACAAAAGCCCTCCCAGGGACCTGGCTCCTCGAATCCCAGGCCTCGATCTCAGTGACAAGGGATCCCAGAGACGAGAGGGGCACAGAAGCCCCAAGCAGTGCCTGGGCAGCGAAGACCAACGAGACGGGAGGTGGGGCACGGTGTCCAGCCAGGCAGCACAAGATGGGGCGAGGGCTGGCAGTGGACATGCCCCAGGCCCTTGCCTGTGGAAGCCACTGGGCCCCCATGAGCATCTGTTGCCCTGGGTCACCCACCGCCGTGTCCTGTGTCCTGCTGCCCCTCCCATCACTGCACTTGCTGCACACTCTCCAGGATGGGAGGAAGTGTGGACAGAAGGCTCTTCAATCCTGGGCTCTGGATACCCCAGGAAGATGGGCTCAGGTCCGCTCTGGGCTGGCTAAGTGCGCTAACCCTGACCAAGGTCCAGCGCTCTGGACTCTGGAGATCCGAGGAGCGGCTTTTCCGGCAGAGGGGGGGCTTCTCATAATGGCATACGTGCGGGGATCGGGGACTCCTTCATAAGGGGATGGATGGGCTTCCACCTCTGCACCGTGACAACCTGGATCATCCACTATAATGTGGTGAGAGCTCAGATGAGCCGAGGCGAGTACTTTAAACCTTGCTGGCATCACACTGGGTAAGCCTTTGTCTAAAGAAAAGGGAGAACCTCCGGCTGAGCCAGCAAGGTGAACGACAGCTTACTGAGAACTGCTGGGGACTGTTCACAGGAGCAGGGGTAGAGGAGGGCAGCTTGAGGCCAGGAAGTCCTGTGTGAGACGAGGACCAAAGGGGACCAGAGCGCTGCCAGCGCCGCCTCTCCCCAGGGCCCAGCTCAGAGACTCTGGGAAGGCAGGCTCCTGTCTGAAGGCCTTGGGGCTCCCTCAGATGGATGCTGGCACATCAGAGCCAGAAAGCACATAAAGACAGCTCCCGAAATGAGTTACAGCTGCATAAAAGAAAAGGAAACAAACAAAATCCAACAGATGTACACCCTCGAGGACTGGCAAGATCGACATCATCAGGCATCAAGTGCAAAATGACTGTACATGAAATGCATGAAGACATCAGCCAAGACAGAGAAGAAAGCTGTCAAGGCCACCCCAAAGGATCTGATGGGCGGGCGAGGCACCAAGTACAACAGCACAGGCTGAGGGCCACGGGCCAGCGCATACCGCCAGGCCGTCCAGGAGGGCCTGTGTCAGATGGGGGCACTCGCTTCCCTCTTCCCTGGAAAGGGCTCTGGCCACCACCACTGGGGTCTGGCCTGGTCCTCCCGGCGGCAGCATGGGATGGAGCCATCTCACCAGCTCCAGTGCCAGGTGGCCTCCAGGATGCTTACACCCTGGGCCCCACCTCCTGGCGTGGGCTGGAGGGTGCCAAACCCCCGCAGTCCACCCAGCATGGCCCCTGCTCAGCAGACAGATAGCGTGCAAAGGACTGCAGCTTGGTGGTGGGGTGGCTTCCTGCTCATCCTCAGGGTATGCTTGGTCCTCCTTGGCTGGGTCTAGATGCAGCCAAGGCTTGAGCAGGGCTTGGCTTTGCTCCCACTCACAGGGACCCAATGCTAACTGGACACACACTGCTCCTGGAAGCCCCCTGAGGGACTCCTGTTCTCCTCTGTCCATCCCCCTCAGACTCTCCTGCAGAGCCAGACCCCGCTGATCTCAGCCGCAGGTCTGCAGGTGGATTCTTCTGCCTTTGCAGACATCCGGGGAGGAGCGAGCACACAGGCTCCGTGCTGAAGAGGGCGTGGGGCAGGTTTGGAGACACGCACAGGTGCAGGCTGGGAGCAGTGAGCAGAGGTGGGGCTCCTGCTGATTGTCATGGGGCTGGTCCTCTCCAGGCTGTGGGAATAGATGGTGGTCCACAGGGTGGCTTTGGAGCATCCCACCATCTTCTCCTGGCCAGCCGGAGGGAAGACAGCACCCAGCTCTAACCCTGGTAGCTGGAGAGCAGTGATAAGATATGCCAAGTGCTCTCTGGGCCACGTTGTCACCAATCTGCCTCAATGACTCTGGAACAGGGTGGGGCTTCCATCCTTTCTTCGCTGTGGTCCTTGGAACTCTGAGGAAAAGCAGCTGGCCCTAGTTGTTCCCTTTCTCTGAACATCCTGAGCAGGGCTATTACTGCCATAGCAACACGCAAAAGCAATGTTAAAATCAGTGCAATATTAGTTTACATTGTCTTGAATTTAATTTTTGCAGGTTATATAATTGGTGTGTATGCTTTGTAGAAAGTTTGAAAAGTACAGAACACTTAGAAGAGCTGAACAGTACCATCCACCATGCCCCGTCCTCATGGGGAGCACCTGCGTGTTGTCCCTGTCCTTTGCTCTTGGCACAGCTGAGTTCTCTGTCCACTGGAGCCAGTGCAAGTGCAGCAAGCACCCAGACGTTCAGGGTCCTTCTCCTGACACAGCCAGTCTGCCTCTGAGCCTCGCGTACGACAGGATTCTGCTTCCCCACCGCTGCCCATCCAAGGCATTTTCAGCTTTCCATGTTGTAAATCCTGCTGTGGTGACTCTGTGACTCTGCCTAGGTGGGCATTTAGGATCCTTTCCTGAGCCTGGACAGTGTCGCCGTGTAGGCGCTCAGCTCTCAATGTCCACTCATGCTCGGGCATGAGGTCCCATGATTAGACTCTCAGCACTGCCTCTCAAGGGCCCCTCTTGCCCGCCTGGGCACGGGGTTCAGCCTTTTCAGCAGCGACCCTGGGTAAGGCAGCTGGTGTTGGCTGTCTCTAGAGCTCCCTGCAGATTCGCGTGACTGTGGCGTGTCCTGGCACCCCTGCAGGCCCCATTCCATGGACCCCACCATGGCAGCCTGCACCCGTTCCCGGGCAGGACGAGTGTGCCTGGCTCATGGCACTGCACACCTTCCTGTCCTGGCCACTCCCGGTTTCCCTGCCCCCATGGAGTTTGTGAAGGGTCTGGAGGAAAGTGGTGGTGAGGCCAGTGCTCCGGACAGCCGTGTGGGCCGGTCGGGCCAGGGGAGGGGGTCTGACAGGCGAACATCTGGAGGGTGCTGAGCGGGGGCCCCAGGCAGCCTGATGGGCCAGGCAGCGAGCGGCAGCCCACAGGGGGTGGTCAGCCCTCCAGACACCACCCCTGAGGGACTCTGGAGGGCAGTGGGCAGCTCTGAGCGCCATGGGACCAGGGACCTCCGACAACCCTGCACGGGTGTGATGGAAAGCCCACGGCCACTGCGGGTGCCCCTCTGCACCTGTCCTCTGCCAGAGCTGGCCCTCCCAGCCTGTGGGGACGCAGGTCTGAGTGAGCGTGAGTGTGAGGTGCGTGTGTGGGAGATGGTGTGAGTGTGAGGGGTCTGTGCATGAGAGAGGTGGTGTGTGTGAGGTGTGTGGGAGATGGTGTGTGTGTGTGTGAGGTGTGTG